>OX388307.1:34529158-34755280 GCA_947579605.1 Athripsodes cinereus | reverse complement strand
CAGACACGTTTATCTTTAATATTCGTACAAAATCAGGATCCAAGTAAACATATGGATCCAATGGCATTCGGGAAATTATTATGCAATTCGGGAATAAAAAACATAGCGACAGGTGGAGTTAAGATAGAGGCGAGAAATAAAATTTCTCTAACATTTAAATCGGCTCTTGCAGCAAACGACTTCTTAACTTCTAATTTCGTATCAGCAAATAACCTGAAATGTTATATCCCATCTTTTAAGCTCCACAAAATGGGTATAGTAAGAGGTGTTTCTACCGACATATCAATTGAAGAGATAGTGGAAGCTACGGAGGTGCCTTACGGCTATGGCAAAGTAATAAAGGCGCGTCGCCTTAATTTCAAGGATTCTTCTTCAGGAACAGTAGAATGGCGTCCTTCAAGGTCGGTCGTACTGACCTTTGAGGGTCAGAAGTTACCCCCACACGTATACCTCTATCATGTCTCAATGAAAACAGAGCAATATGTATTTCCAACCGTCTTGTGTTTTGGGTGCTGCCGATTTGGTCACCAAAAGACACAATGTAGATCAAATCCCCGTTGTTTCAAATGTGGAGAAGCCCATTTCGGAGAGGAATGCACTTCTACGTTGGCTAAATGTGTCAATTGCAATGGCTCACATAATGCATCTAGTCTATCCTGCCCAGAACTCACCCGCCAAAAAAATATTAAGCACTCAATGGCTATGGACAATATTTCCTACAAAGAAGCATCTACTCGTCATCTTCCTGCAATATCCAGTTTTGCAGAAAAAGTTGCATCTGCTCCTCAATCTTCCCCTACTCAATCATTTACTGTCACTAAAATTTCAAAAACAACGAAAAATCACCACCAACCCATTCACAACAAACCAATTAACACTGAACACGAAAACCTCCTATTCTACAAAAATGGCCAAGTTTCGAATCCTGTAGACGGATGTGCCTTAAGTGGCAATTCCACCCCAGACAATCCAAAACCCTCAACTTCTGACCTCCAAACTATTTTGAATTGTTTTATGCAATTATTCTTTCAACTAATGTCACAACCCAATTCTTTACCGTCCATCGCTGCCTCACTTCCTTCAATACTCACTTCTTTTCATAAAAATCATAATGGTGACCAACAAGACAAAAGCTAGTTTTTCAAAGCTCAATATTATCCAATGGAACAGCCGAAGTATCGTTTCAAACAGAAGCGAAGCAATATCACTCATAAAAAAATTTAACATTTCCGTCGCAGCCATTTCTGAAACATGGTTACATCCAGAATCCCTTTTTAATCTGCCCGGATACATGTCTGTTCGTGATGATCGTTTAGACGGAAAAGGGGGTGCAGCTTTGTTTATAAAGTCTGATATCCCCTATATCCGAATCCCATTGCCCAAACGTGCAGATTTCCAAATTGTTGCTGTGGATATTTCTGGAACATCTTTTGTCTCTGTTTATCTACCCCCTAAGACTCCATTTGACCTTACATATTTCAATAATTTGCTACACAAAATCTCAAAATCTTTTATACTCTTGGGAGACTTTAATGCACATTCCACTTCATGGGGTTGCCACTCCACAGATTCGTGTGGGAAAGCTATTCTTGATTTTATAGATAGTAATACGCTTTGTATCCTCAACGACGGATCCCCTACTCGCTTTTCTCCTCCCACACAAAATTCTAGTGCCGTGGATCTCACCATTTGCACTGCTGACCTAGCGCCATCTATAGTATGGCATGTTCTGGAAGATCCTTACTCCAGTGATCATTTCCCAATTAAAGTAGCAGTAAACGTTAAGTTTAATATTAATATCAAAAAAAATCGTCGAAATTGTTTTAACACTGGGCGGGCTGATTGGGAGAGCTTTAGAACTTCTCTTGAGACATCTTTTCTGCGTGAACAAGTTCCTTCGGATATTGATACTATGACATCAACCTTAACCGAACATATAATATCTGCGGCTAATTCGTCAATCCCGCGTGCATCATTATCTCGCAATCTAAAAGAGTCTCCCCCATGGTGGGACCCAGAGTGTAGTGCCGCAGTGCAAGATCGAAAAAACGCAATGCGAAAGTATAGAAGGGATATGTCGCTTGGAAATTACTTGGAGGTTAAGAGATTGCAAGCTTTGGCAAAGCGAATCTTGCAACGTAAGAAGAGACAGGGATGGCGAAATTTTTGTTCCTCATTGTCACCAGAAACTGCTACCTCGGAGGTTTGGAGCATGATTCGCCGATTTAGGGGTTCATTCTCTCAACCAAATAAATCTTCCCAAATAGGAGAATGCATAGAAGATTTCCTGGATCGACTTGCCCCACCTTTTGTTGCTAACCAAATAGAGCCTCTTTCATTAAATACAGAGGATCCAACGGCAAGTTGGTTGGCAGAAAAATTTACATTCAATGAACTTCTATCAGCGGTAAAAAGTTGCATCTCTGACTCTGCCCCTGGAGTGGATTTTATTAACTACTCCATGATAAAACACTGTCCTGCCCCAGTTTTATCCACAATTTTATCCATCTACAATTTGGCTCTTAATTTATCCATAATTCCTCTGGCATGGAAAAAACAATTGGTCGTCCCTATTTTGAAAAATGGCAAGAACCCTTCTCTAGCATCTTCATATAGACCCATAGCATTGTCATGTTGTTTACTCAAAATCCTTGAGCTCATGGTGAAGGTGCGTCTGGAGTGGTTTGTGGAAAATAGGTGTCTCCTCCCCCCTCATCAACTCGGATTTAGGAAAGAAAAATCTTGTCTCGACAACGTAAGTATCCTGGTGACTGATATTCAGCTTGCTCAATTGGAACAGAAGAGCACAGTTGCGTGCTTTGCAGATATATCCAGCGCCTATGACAATGTCGATATTAATACTTTAAAACGAAAATTAAGTAATATAGGAGTCCCAAATTCTCTTACTAGCTTGATATTCGACATGTTAACCCAAAGAGAGATAGTGATCGACACTCCAGACGGTCAGGTACGTAGAACGGTTTTCAAAGGCTTGCCCCAGGGTTCAGTGCTGAGCCCTTTATTATTTAACATATATTCATATGACATTCATGGCCTCCTCCCAAACGATTGTAAATTATTGCAATATGCCGATGACTTAGTTATATATGTGCATCATAAAGACATTAAAGTCGGAGCTGATCAGTTGAGTCAGGTAATGAAGGGCTTGAGCACATGGCTTTCTGACAATAGTCTTGATCTCGCTCCGGATAAAAGTAAGGTAGTTGTTTTCTCCAAAAAACGGAATCCTCCCAACGTTGATGTTTTGTTTAAGGGAACTCAGATTCCTAGTGTGGATTCTGTCAAATTCTTGGGGATGAATTTACAAAGAAAGTTGTCATGGAACATCCACATAGACCTTATTGTGAGCAAATGTGAAAAAAACTTGAATATCCTTCGTGCGGTTTCGCGGGTTTGGTGGGGCGCACACCCCTCCACGCTGAAGATGTTATACTCCTCTCTGATTCGAAGTCATTTGGACTATGGCAGCTATCTCTTGGATCCTTTACCAAAATATCAAGCTTACAAATTAGATAAGATTCAGTCACAGTGTTTGCGCCTTATATTGGGGGCAATGAGATCGTCTCCAATAGTCTCTCTGCAGGTGGAAGTGGGCGAGATGCCATTATTCCTACGACGAAAATTCCTGGCATGTAAGTTCATTATGAAGAGAATCGAATACGTGGATAACCCACTTATTCTGAGTTTAAGCGCTTTGGCCAATAAGGTCTGCGGTGAGGAAACTACTTACAGAAAGGTTCCACCGTTGCTTGCCTCTTGTTTTCATTCACTTATGTCAGATATTCCAATATACCCCAGAGAAAAATTACCTCTATTCACGACCCCTTTCAAAGCTCTATCTTTTCCTCTTCAGATTGAGGAGTCAATAGGCATTTTCAAATCATATTCATCTCAAAACCATAATAGCAATAACCAAATATTCATGTCGACTACTGAAGAGAGATGGCCAAATCACGTGGCTATATTCACTGACGGATCCAAGTGTTCCCAAGGTTGTGGCTCTGCTTTTTATATTCCATCACTTCATTTGGAAGGGATTTTCAAAATTCCCATCCTCTCTTCAGTATTTACCGCAGAATGCATAGCAATGAAAGAGGCACTGCTAAAAATCATCCATCTAAAAATAAGATTTTCAGTAATATACACTGACTCACTTTCACTTCTTCAAAACCTTAAATCTAATGCGAAAAAGTGTAGCAACAGTATAGTATTTGAAATCCGACATCTTGCATTCTATGCCTCATGCATGGGATATGATATTGTATTCTGTTGGATCCCGTCTCATATTGGAATATCCGGAAACGAAGCCGTTGACCGCCTGGCAAAATTGGCCTGCACAGGCGGGTGCTTGCCTAACGCATTTTCCCAACCCACGGACGATTTCTTACCCACCATCATGAATCTCATAAGGTCGGAGTGGCACAGTTATTGGCAAATATCAGCAACCGGAATGTTCTATAAAAACATACAAAAAAAGATTCCATGTCGTCCGTGGTTTGAAATTGAACGACAATCAAAATTGGACATTTCCCTCATTTCCAGAATGCGAATCGGACATTGTTTGGTTGCCACCCACTTAGCAAGGATTGGAGTTTTCCCCTCCCCTGTGTGCGAATGTGGTACCAATGAGGAATCTCTGGACCACGTATTTTTCGAGTGCCCCAAATATGACAGATCAGAATTCCTGGATAATCTCGTGGAGGAATGCATTACATACCCCCTCAATGTCCAATTTTTACTATCATTGAACTCAATAGAGGTATATAAATGTATGACGAAATTCCTCAAAGTAAATAATAAAAATATTTAACTTTTCGAGTCACCTTGTTATTGAATTGGAATAGGTATAATTAGTTATAATAGGTAGCTGTGTATTTTTGTAAACAACAGCTGTGCGATGCATCGAATGAAGTATTGTCATTATTATTTACTACCCCGTCTTTATATTAAGGTTCATTTTGCTGTGAATCACCTCATTATTGTTTATAAGGTTCATTTTGCTGTGAATCACCTCATATATATCATTGTTAAAAACTCGTTGTTCCATGTTGGCCTAAATCACTCGCAAACGAGTGGATGGCCTTGAGAAGAATAGAATAGAATAGAATAATATAATATTATATATGAATTATTCTGTCTTTAGCAAACTCAAACTGTACCATTAACAAAAGGTTGAATATATGTTAATATCGTAACATAAAGTACAAGTTGTTTCATATTATGCACTTCACTATGAAATTCATTGCCCGTGATATGTGTGGGTCATAATATAAGAATGTGTTATATGAGATTTTTATGCTTCCAACCGACTTTTTGTAATCTTGACTTTTCTATTTAAGTTAAAAATTTGATTTCTACATATCTATCTGTTTATACCATGATGGTTTTTCAATAAACGGAGTAACCACCAGTGAATCCTGTGCATATTATAAAGTGACAAATTGTCCTCTCTGTGCTATAAAAACACTACATTCAGAATTTAAAACGCTAAATTTTTAATTTCAATTATCTTATTTCATGTTTTTTTTTTAAAAAAAAAAGAAGATATATCTGTGTTTTTATTTTAAACCCAAATACAACCTTATACACCTTTCACAGTAAGCTACATACTAAAAGCTTGTGTCGTAAAACGGGAGTCTGCCGGCACCTGGTATCGAACCACGGACCCCTTGTTCACGAGGCCGAGACTCTACCTTCAGGCTACTGACGAACTCTAATGTGTTCTATGTTGTTCTACGAATATCTTTACAGAAGAGAAGGGGAGGTCAATTTTATTTCAAAACTTCATATATAAATTGTCATTTGAATTTTGATTAAAAAATATTCAAGCACGATAGTAAAAAATGTTTAATGATTTGGAAGTAATATGTTTTCACAAGACTATACATGTCTTTGTAATATAATGCTTTATTTTTATATGTCCTCTACTCGTCTTAGAGTGATCCGGAAATCAGCCGTCATATGTATGGCTATGTTGAAAAATTACTTTCAGCTTATTTTAAGAAGGTACACGAATAGGTATTATATTCTTTTGACAAGTGTATTAAGCATCTTGCTTTCGGTGTATTATTGTTGCACAATCAAAACAGGTCATAGGATGTTGGAAAAATATTGTCATGCTCGAATTTAGTTGTGTCCGACGATATCAAAATCTTTTTTGTTGTATCAAATGAATAATAATTCATTCAATAAATTATTTATTTATTTATTTTAATTTAGCCCGACCCAACTAGGACAAGGAGAAGAAGATGTATGTATGTACTTTTATTTATAAAAATATCTACGGTGTGAGCCTCTTACACGTTATACAGCACACGAAAATAAATAAAAAAATGTCCCATTCACAGTTGGAGCGAGACAAGAACAATAATTAACGAAGAATAAAATATAAAAAGGAAACAAGTTAAAACATAAACAACAACATCCATTTTTAAAGACTGTGTGCTACTTGACGACATTTATTTTTGTTTGAAATAATCTCATAAATACTCTGTTATTGAAAATTTGACAATATAACCTACTATCGAATTGACTTGTGATCATTGAATTTTTTTTCCATTCATAACTTATGCTGTGATACTGATAGTTGTGTTGTTCTTTTTTTGTGTTTTTTTTTTTTGATTTTTTATTATGGTTGTTGTGTCTTAATATTCTATACTTGTATATACATCATATGAACTATGTATGTAAATGTATAACATGTAAAAGGCTAGCGCCGTGAATTGTTAATAAATATTTTTATTTTTTTATTTAAATAATTTTATAAAATTATAAAATTTACATTATTTTATAATTTAAAAAAACAATTAATTAACTTTTTTCTACAATCTTATTCAATATACTGTAATTATAATCTATACTTAACTTATACATAACATACTATTGTAACTAATACATAGAGAAACTATGTTGCATCTTGGTCAAAACTTGTCCTTCACATACTGAATACTACGTTGCATCTTGGTCAAAACTTATCCTTCACATACTGAATACTACGTTGCATCTTGGTCAAAACTTGTCCTTCACATACTGAATACTACGTTGCATCTTGGTCAAAACTTGTCCTTCACATACTGAATACTACGTTGCATCTTGGTCAAAACTTGTCCTTCACATACTGAATACTACGTTGCATCTTGGTCAAAACTTGTCCTTCACATACTGAATACACAGCTTGCGAAACGAGGAAACGGTACGAGCTTCCTTTATGACCAGAGGAACATCATTATAGATTTTTATTCCCTTACAGAACAAACTATTTGACGTCCCCCCTAGCCTCACCTTTGGTGCCCGTAACTCGCCTCCGCCTCTCGTTGGGTACCTGTGAAAATCTCGATTATATGACAAGTTCCGACCCAAACTGCAAGGTGAAATACCTTTAACAACCTTGTGTATGAAAATCAGGGTATTTAGGTATATTCTTTGTTTAACAGTTAAGTACTCCAATTTTTCTAACATTAAACTAATCCTTACGTATCTATTATAACCTAATATTCCTCTCATCGCTCTATTTAATATTACTTGCAACTGTCCCACATGGGATTTATTATTTAGAAATAGTAACGTAGAACAATAATTGAAGTGTGGTAAAATAATGGCATTTGCCACAATTTTTCGTGTATTCACATCTAGGTGTTTTTTATATATAAATAAATAATAAATAAATTAAATCAAATAATTTTATGGAAGAAATATTGATATTTAGGTATGTCGGCTATAGAATGTCAACGAAAAGTTAAGCAATATGTCAAGAATATAAAATTGTAATATAGTAAGGAGATGTCATGTAGATTATTATTTAAATCATACGAATTATAATAAATAATATATTGAAATAATAATAACTAGATATAGTTTTTAGCAGTAATTTTAATGAAATAATATTGAATTATTTTTAGTGTTTTAATTTTTCCCAATTTTAAATTTTATATTATGATATCGTGATTGGACGGAAGAAATCACTACATAGTGATAATATTGACACTCTTTATCATCTCATTGTTTTTTAATTTCTGTTGTAAAATGAAGGTGTGGAAAATACTTGCATCTCGTACGAATATATATTTTTCCTTCTGATTGAATTGATTTAAACACATAAAAAGCCCACAACCTAAATTGAGAAAAAATAAACGTCTTGTCAACTTTTTCACTTGCTTGTTCTCACCTGTTGGGTATAATAAGCTTTTTTAAATCTTTTCGATGAATTTTTCTTTAAAACAACATGGTCCCACTTCTTTCTCATCGCATGATTAAAATTATATTCCATTTTTTTATCCATTAAAAATATCATACAATTCATTTGGAATATGCAATAATGATGTATGTGTATATAAGGGAGGTTTGTTCATTCATATAATAATATGTCGACACACTGTTGTGTAAGAATGAATACAAAGGTTAAAGGAAACGGAACATCCGACGTTGATTGTGCACCCTTCAGCTCCATAGCAAACTAGCTAGCTACTGTGTATAGTTCTACAAGTAACAACTAGGGGTCTATTAATATATTATGTCACTGAATATATTACCGATATCATGCATAGGAGACATACGAATAAACACTCTATTATATTTCTTTTATGGTAATTTTTGTAACAATTCTTATGGAAATTGATTTATTTTTTATTTATGTACTTAAAAGCCTAAAACAATGTTACAAATTGGACTCATCACACATATATCATTTTTATATACAGAAATATTCCATGATACTCGCAGATGACATTTATCAGAGCATTGAGCGCTGTCGTGGGAAAGGGTGACTCAAATGACGCAGATACGTTCTGGATGTAGGGGGCTGGTTTCTTCCCTGAGCTTCCGAGAGGAGCGTTTAAGGGCGAAATATTGATGAGCGTTGTAGGAATATGTCAGCCAAATCAATGAATAATAAAGTTGATTGGAAATATACACCTATAAATGTATATATATACGAAATAGATAAAACATTACATAAAAACTAGGGTAGGTAATTACTAAATGGGATCGAGGTTTTTACTTAATTGATAAATAATTATTTGGTCTCTCACACTAATGGCCCTTCTATTCAATAAATATTAGAAGAGGAATCATATGTTTTAAGGAAATATAAGGCGTTTTATCCCGTGGAGACCCCGGTAAAGAGTACTTTTTTAGTACTTTCAATTAAGCGATTGAATCTGCCACCCATCCTGAATGCCTTTATTTTTGGCATGAAGAGAACAATAACATAACATAACATGCATAGACAATTCACACAGATCCAGCTAGTCCCAAACTAAGATGTGAATCTTGTATTATGGGTACTAACGCGACGATACACATATACAATGCACTAAACACATATACATGTAACACCCAGACCCAGGACAATTTAAAAAAGATCATTCTTCACACTGCCCTGCCCTTCACAATGCTAATATTTTTGTTTTTGTTTTAAAAGTTTTATCGGTTTTGTTATAAACCCTTCTACAACCTTATACACATTTCACAGTAAGCTAAAAGCTTGTGTCGTGAAAGGGAAGTTTGCCGGCACCTGGGATCGAACCACGGACCCCCTGTTCTCGAGGCCGAGACTCTACCTCCAGGCTACCGACGAACTCGGTAACGACGAATATGCTTTATGAACATTAAATCCATAAAATTAATAAAAATAAAACGCTTATTTAAGTAATTAAGTCGCTGTGGAAGTACTAAATAAAAGTGTTTTATTTTTACTCATTTAACATGAACATCCACCAAGTAACGTCGGTCGACAATATTAACTACCTACATTTAATTCATTAGCTTATCAATTTTTTTGTGATACCTTTACGGTATATATCTATAGCGTATGTTGCATTTTTTTAATATTCCATCTATCTCGCATTACTCCATGTTATGAACAAACAGATCGTCCTGTTTGCAGCATTAAAATAAGATATCCAGGATGAGTATCACAACTCATTATTGACATTAGGGCCAATTCTGAATCTTAATGAACTAACTAAACTAATAGTTGATTAATATTAGTTATTATATAGTATTCAGCATTAGTTATGAACTATAAACAACTATAAACTCGAGAACCACCAAGTGCAAACGGTAAAATCTATGGGACAAACTAATATTAGTCAGTGATGCCGCAATACAAAATGCTTTTCACGTTCCGATTTACACTTCTGGCAACAATTTAATAGTTGTCGCGCGTGAAAATTGTGAAATGTCAGATTTGCCGATATATTTTGGCGTTCGTATTTGCGTCGGTGGTGGTATAATTTTACAATTTATACATGCTAAGAGTTGCGAGGGCCCTAAAAATATAAATTTTTACTTTTAATTGAAAAAACAACTTAACACTTCCAAAATATAGCAATATTCTGCAGCAAAATGACAGCAACTAATAATATTCGCACATTAAAAGTCACGAATAAAATTCTGCCAAATCCAACTTATTTTAGTCGTCGGCTGTCAACTAAAACTTTATTCTGAATACAAAATCCATAGAGCGACGAAATTCATAGTTGTACTAAGATGTCAAAATGAACTAAAACTAAATTAGTACGGAAAACTGTGAATACGAATTAGAACTAATTATCATGACTCAACTATCTCCTCATACTTAGTTGACTTAGTTAGTGCAACTAAACTATTTTATGATTCAGAATTGGCCATATTAAAATTTTAATTATCTTATAAGAGGTGCTTTTTAAATAAATAACATACAGAGTTTGTCAAACAAGTCATTCAAATTTTTTACTATATAGAAGGTTTTAAATATACCTACAGATGTCCAAAAACAACGTATGTGTGATCTCTAAAAATATTTTTCCGATTCAATATGTAAAGAAAAATTGTGTCGAATAAGACCAATTCTTTATCGGACATACCTCTACACAGATAGAACATCAATTTCAATAAAGTTATTGATGATTTTGCCACCCCAAGTTCGAAAAATAAACGAAACTAAGTCAGATTAGGAATGGGGTAAGTGGGAATATTATAATGGATGATTCAGGCGCCAAAATACCTCGTCTCGGAATTGTACATTTAGAAATAGATGATGACTTTCTTTTCTTGTACTCTAAAGGTACTGAATCATCCGAAAAAAAGCTTTTTATATGAAGGTTAAAGAATATTTGTAACAAATCCCGAAATAACGGAGTTGAAAGTAAATTAAATATTTGTTAAAAATGACACTGTTATTTTTTTATATTAAAATGAATTTTCAAAACGTTTACCAACTTTAAATTTAATTAAATATTTTTAGTCAAAACATATTTGGTTGAAATTATATATATATCATAACAGTATTGTTTTCTTAGTACCATAGATCTACATTTTATTTTTCGAACGCTTATATGTTCCATTTTCAATTTGAATTTCATATTGTTATTTTTATTCCTAATCAATTTTTCATTTTTTTACGAACGATTCTATAAAAAAAACAAAACAAGTCTCTCAAAAATCTGTCAAGATATGCCGTGATGGTATAGTAGTAAACAATATACAGTGCATCTATATTTTTTGTGGCTAGGTCACGTGGTCGAGTTTCTTGATAAGCTTTCGGAAACCGACAGGCGTCCGTGGTTATACCAATAGTTGGCTCGTGGTTAAGTTTCTTGATAATCTTTCGAAAACCGACAGGCGTCCATTGTTATACCAATAGTTGGCTCGTGGTTAAGTCTCTTGATAAGCTTTCGAAAACCGACAGGCGTCCATTGTTATACCAATAGTTGGCTCGTGGTTAAGTTTCTTGATAATCTTTCGAAAACCGACAGGCGTCCATTGTTATACCAATAGTTGGCTCGTGGTTAAGTTTCTTGATAATCTTTCGAAAACCGACAGGCGTCCATTGTTATACCAATAGTTGGCTCGTGGTTAAGTTTCTTGATAAGCTTTCGAAAACCGACAGGCGTCCATTGTTATACCAATAGTTGGCTCGTGGTTAAGTTTCTTGATAAGCTTTCGAAAACCGATAGGCGTCCATTTTTATACCAATAGTTGGCTTCCGAAAGCTTACTAAGAAATTCGACCACGAGACGTAACCCCAAAAATAATAAGAGATTCACAAATACCTCGTCACAAAAAAATCGATAACAATACGAATATAACATTCAATGTCGATTTAAGGTTTCTATCGCTACCTCCTATAGCTGGTTTTCGTTTTTCGGGTAGGACATGTCTAATTTTATTGCACTTGCGTTTCTGCGTACATAATGGCGCCATCTTCAATATATAAATGATATAATATAATTTACGTACAACACATAAACAAATAAATAAATAAAATCAAGCTACTGTCAATTTCAATGTAATCGATTCAGTTAATATGTAAATAGTTAAAAGATAACCTTTATGCTAGGTACTCATTTTGTAATCAAACTTGTGCCTAGCATATCGTCGGTGAATCCATGAAATGTCCTATGTGTCAATTTAAAAAAAAGAGTTATTGATACCAAATTATTCTTCTCGTCGAGCTGTATCTATCGATGAAATAACCTTTACGCTGAGGTATCCACGTAAAAGTTATCGAAATAAATTAAACCTCTGACATTTTGTTGTTTCTTGTAAATACGTGAATATTCACATGTACTTAAAAAACGAAAATTTCTAATGTTTTGTGACTAACACTGTGGAATTCCATATATTTTATTATTAATATATGCAAAATAAAAGAAACATTGTATTTTCCACTCAAATAACTGTATTTAGTTATAACGTTCTTGGAACTACTTGAACATAATTCAAGAAGTTTTTTATTGTCTTCTAACTCAGCATCCGTTCCCTAACCCCTTCCTATAGTTCCTTTAGTTCCCGGTCCCTTTGGAGTGTAAAATGTGTGGATTGTAGATTTTTTTCCCAATTTTGCGTAGATTAATGAAAAATATAAATGTAAAATAGAATTTCTATAGCATTTCTTAAATATCTTCCACGCAACAAATCACAATTATTATACCTAGTCAATGTAACTAAACCAACTACCTAAAATGTCATCTAGCAAAACAGTTTTTGAATCTCTTGTAAAATATTGATTATTTATTTATTTAAGCAATAAACGGCTTTCGACTTTTACAGTTCCAAAATAATCCTTAAGAGTCTTTTTTACCTAAGGTACAAATTAGACTTAGCTCTAGTGGTTTCAGACAACAATTTTTAATAGGCGCAGAGAAAATTATTCAAATAATTAATGAAATAGCTTTATTAATAAATATAAGCCAAAACTTTATATGCAAAAATATTCATAGGTATAGAAAAATAGTATGTTATCACATATAAATAAAATTTAAGTTGTATTTATTCTATAAATTGAATTTATTTATTTCCTAATTCAAAAACAGAGCGAGTACGGTCTCACATCCGGCTACTAGGCACGCCGTGGGCCTTCTGAATCTTAAAATTTGTGAAACTCGCTATATTCTTGATTATTGCACATTATAACGTTATATATGTAGTATGCACGGTAAACAACATAAAATTTTATTATATAAATAAAACAAATGGTTGAATTATAAACATTTTCTATAATTTTTTGATAATGAAATTTATTTTTGATGTGTATGCAGTTTGTCATAATAATTAAGAAAATCCAAGGGTTTTAAATAAATAACTCAAGGTGTATTATAAAATTCATGATATTTTAAGATTAATCTTGGTTTTAAAATTTTATTAACACTCTTGTATTATTAAGGATAATTTATTTAAAATAGCACCACTCAACCTATCATCATTGCGACGGTAATCTTCAAAAATTATTTTCACTATGTTCATCGCAGCAAAATAAAACTAAAATGATAAAATCGCATTTATAAATGTTCAAAATATTATATAAATATAAAAAATAACATACATGTGATCCAGAATTTAAAATAATTTAAAAATAAAATGGTTGTAATTTTGCTAATTCGTTTGCATGAAATCACAAAGAAGGGGTGTAGAGTTCTCTTAAACAAAAAATACTATTTGTGTTCAAGACAGAAATCAACAATAGTTTCACAATAGTAAACAAAAGAAACTGTGTAAATTCTAACATAGAATAATTATACAGAATTTACGAACATAATATACACAAATATAGGCACCCACAGGTTATACAATAATATTATTATAAATATATACATAGGAGGTTTCTTGAATCCACTGACGATATACAAAGATTTTCTATAAGGCCTTTTCTATTTGATACTAGCTCTACTTATAATATATTAATAATATATTTACGTGACCATTTTGTTCAACAGAATACTCAATTAGCCATTCAAACGACGGTCATTTTCCGATTAAATTCTCATTGCAAAAAGTACAAATGGTTACTTTATTTAAATTACAGTAAACAGGGGATTTAGATTGAAATTATTTTAATGACTAAAACATAAATGGAATAATAATATTATGTTATACAACAATGTATCAAACTATTAAATAAAAAATAAACATTATATTACCCCCTATTCTATATTGATTCGATTTAAAATAAGAACGTTGCTAAATTTTATAATTAAAGTCACTTAAGTTCACTTTTAGGCAGGCGGAGGACAGGGCACGGTGGAGAAGCTTGTCGCTTGGTTGGGGTCATGGTGGTCCCGATCCTCAGCATTGAGGGACCGACTTGGAAGAAGAAGAAGAAGAAGTTCACTTGAACTAAAATTCGTATTTTATATGATATTTTAGAGTTTATACACTGAGAAAAATACTGACGAGATTTCACAACGAATCATTGGTACGTACTATCAGATTAGGACCAGAGATAGTACATACGATTCATTAGTACGAATCTATAATATTTACTTTTCGCAAACAGATTGTTGGTAAATTTACCAACGACTTGTTTGCGATAGGTTAATATTATAGATTCATACTAATGAATCGTTTGTACTATTTCTGGTCCTAATCTGATAGTACTTACCAATGATTCGTTGTGAAATTTCGTTAGTATTTTTCTCAGTGTAGAATATGTACCAATGTGCACTTAAGTGACTTTAATTATAAAATTAAGTATCGTTCTTATTTCAGTTCGAATCAATATAGACTAGGGGTGTCCATTCCTATTCATAACCAAAAAAAATCTACTACTATACTATCATGACATACAACATAAATAAGGTAGCCAACGAACTATAGATGGTCCTTTTAGTGCCAATTTAAAACAAGACACACATGTTGGGTGGCAAGCGTCGTCGCTGAATTGTAGATGTTAATTGTATGACAGAGAAAATTCGTTTATTTTATCTCTGATATTTTCATATCTTCACGTCTCAAATGGAATGACTGCTTGTTAAGAACACTGAAAATCACACGTTCAAGATTTTCATTGTTGAATTTAGGTTGTTGAATGTTTTATGTAAGTTCTCTTTATGGAAGTTATCGAGTGCCTTGTAAAAGTCAGGCATTCGTACAACATCACATTTTAAGTCATTTGACATCTTCAATTCAGTGATGAGGTATGTCAGACATCCTGATTGTTTTTACTTTTATTTCTTTCTTTTCTTTGTTGTCGCTCTCTCAGTGCTGAGACTCGTGACCATCATTTGTATAGGTGTGGACAAAATGCTTCCAGCGACTCCGATCCTCCGCTCTTCGCAGCGCCTAATGCAAGGTCCCCCCTGTTGCCCCATTCACCTACTCACACCATCTCATTGGTGCAGATAAGTTTTATTTTTTATTAGGATAAGTTTATTGTCAACCTGCCGTGGATGAGGTCAAGTATCATTTAGCTGACATTTTTTTGTCCGGTATGCCAATTCTTTTTCGGTTAGACAGACATTAAAATATCAACATTTCTGGTCCAAAACCGAACACCTGACAACCCTAGGTTTATGTAATGAAATTAGTTCATCGTGAACAATCATACCATTCGTCAGAGATGGTTATGGTGTGGCATAACACATTGTTTTACAACACCATCCACCAAACATAACAAGTATTGAAATCAAAGCCATTAAATATATGAAAGTAAAATATGTATTCTGCTAATAATAATTTCAAATGTAAGTTTATTTTTAATTTTTTTCGTAAATAAACATTACGTTTTATGAATGTAATAATATTATGATGATTGAAAACAAAATATCGACGTTGTATATTAAAAATAATCCATGTGCTAATTGCGTTACTTTGATAGGCTTCAAAAAAATCTTTCAATATGAAAATAGTGTTAAAACTATTAACGTATTTCTGTTTTATCGTTGTTTATTATTTGACACAAAAAATATATTTTCAATATCAGAATAATAAATTGGAGCATGTTAAAATGTCAACAATGTAACCTGACTCAATTGAATCATGTTAAGATGACATTATCCATTGTATTATTATCGTTTGACCTTTTAAGAGGAAGGATTTATATTTTTAATACAAGGTTGTGTTTTGAAATTAGTGGACGTTACTTGGACGACATTTATTTATTTAACTTACAACAATATACGACGTGAGCTTTTTGATGTTCAGAGTATACAGACAGGCAGGTAGAGAAGCAAAATCAAATCAAATAAAGGGCCCGTAGTCAAAACACATTTAAGCGTTACGTTTTTGTTCGAATATAGATGAAGTTGCGAGAAAGTGTCAATGTTTTTAGCTACTTGTGTATTTTAGCAACGAAAATTAACACTTTCTCACAACGTCATCTATATTCGAATGAAAACGTAACGCTAAAATGTCTTTTGACTACGGGCCAAGGGATAAAACTGTCAAAAATAAAAAAAATAAAAAAATATACAATTGAATGTAATTCACTCTTTAAAAAGCCTTTAACATTTTAAAAGTTTTTATAAATAAATTTAAAACATTAGATGACAAAACCAATCAGACATCTGGATTTGACAACCATGTTTATACAATGTAACATTTTATTATATCTAATCGGAAGAAATGGGAAAGGCGTCTTAAAGCTTACGAATTGGCTTTAGGCTGGCTTAAGTGATCACTTTCGGTGCTCATGGACAACGTTCACCAATTCCAAAATTCTCACTGTCAAGGTCCACCAATCGAGAAACATTTTATGCAAACCATAGAAGCTCCCATTTTTTGGGATTATACATATTTCAGATTTCAAATGGATCGCGATCTCCCGTCTAAATGGCGGATATTAGATGCAAAACAAACTTAACTAAAGTCTAAAAAAAATTATTTGCTTAGTAATAATTTATGAAAAATATTTAATGAAATTTAAACATTGAACACAATTGATATTATCGTAACAAAATATTAATAAAACACGTCAGTAAAAATAAATCACAATTAATAGGTAAGTCAGTATAACTTTTTATTTAATTTTACAATAAGAGTAATTAGAATAAAAATAATAAATCAAAATAAACTATAATTAAAATAAACTATAATCAGCTACAGGGGTTACTCCGAAATCTTTAATAAATAATTTACAGAAATTAGATTTACCGGTCAATTTGTATATTAAAATTCAAAAATCTGTTATAATAAAAACTTGTAATATTGTAAAAAAGTTTTTGAACACAGATATTTCAGGCACAATGCTGGTATTTTGATCCCGCGTTTTGAGCCTAATCCTTTGATATCCTGTATATCTGGATAGGTGAATTTTTCCCGGCATTAGACTGTTAAGTTTTTGTGTGACCATGACTGATCATATGGAGACTTTTCTGGTTGTATAATGCTGAGAAGTGTGGATGGCAATTCTGCCGCCGCGTAAAAAAAAAATACCTCGTAGAATTAATTAAAAATTTATAATTAGAAATAAAACAATAAAGTAAAATAATAAAAGTATGATTCATTGATGATACATGGATAAAAAGTATAATAATTATAAATTAAACATGTAGATTACTTTAACGAAAATAAAGGGTTTTGGAAGAATTAACAAATAAAACCAAAACGAAGAAAATAATTAAAAAATATCTCAGTATATAATTAGTTTATTTAAAATATCAATAAAAAAAAAATATATGTAGTTCAACACAATAATGATTAACTAGTCATTTGTTCATTAAATTGTAACTGTTTATTACTATTTTAATGTAATATGTATGTTTTTATATTTTTTTTTTCAATTCAATTCAAATTCAAATATATTAATTATTTATATATATACAATTTACAACAATAATCATTTACTTATAATTATACAGTAAGCAAAACAATTCATTCCCTCAAATATGAGCAGAGCTCGTGCTTTGAGGGATAGTTCCATTATTTTTTACACGTACTCTTGCTCATAACAAATAATAAATAAAACAACCACAAAAAATAGAAATAAAATAAAACAAGACAAATTAGATGAAATATACATACATACATACATACATACCATCACGCCGCTTCCCTCGCGGGGTAGGCAGAAAGGATCGAGCGCCACTTCCTTCTATCCTTGCATACATCTTTCGCTTCCGTCACTGTCATACAATTCCTCATGCATGCTCTCCTGTTCAATGTGCTCAACACGTGACCGTCCTGTAGGATTTGATTTAAATGATCTTGCCATTTAATCCTCGGACGTCCGCGTCTCCGAGCACCATTCCTCTCAGCCAAATATATCTTCTTAGTCATTCTATCCTCATTCATTCTTTCCACGTGCCCAAACCATCTTAACTTATTTACATTCATCTTTGTTATTACACCAACTTTCATTCCACATTCCTTTCGTATATCACTGTTACGCACACGATCTCTCAGACTCTTGCCACACATCCTTCTCAACGATCTCATTTCCACTGCATTTATGCCACTTTCATCCTTTTTTAACCATGTCCACGTCTCACTTGCATACATAAGTGTTGGCACTAAGATAGCAGAGTGCACCAACCTTTTAGCTGTGGTGGATATGTTTCTATTTGCAATTATTGGTCGGATTGCACCATTTACCTTATTGCCAGCAACTTTTCTCCTTTCAATATCGCTCTCCACACTTCCCATCTCTCGTGAACAAACTACCTAAGTACACACATTCGTCAACTTGCTCTAACACTTCGTTGTCAATCATTACCTGGCATACTGTTCTCTCACTTCCTCTTTCAAACACCATGATTTTTGTCTTTTTTGCATTCATTCTCAATCCATTAATCGCACAATTTTCATACACACACGTCATCATTCGCTGTAGATCACTTTCACTTTCAGCCATCAATACCAAGTCATCGGCAAACATTAACGCTCTTACATTCAACCCATTCATATCAACACCTACATTCAGTTCTTTCAATGGACGAATACAATGATCAATGTATAGGTTAAAAAGCCATGGCGACATCACGCACCCTTGTTTTACTCCTTTTGTCAATGTGAACCATTCCGACAGGTTATTGTTCACTCTAACACACGCAGAACTTCCTGTATATAGGGACGCAATGGCGCGAATTAGCCGACTACCCACCCCACACATTGATAGTACTTGCCACATTTTCTCACGATCTACTCTATCATAAGCCTTTTCTAGATCAACAAACGCGCAGAAAAGCTTCTGGTGTTTCTCCAGGAGCTTCTCTGTCACCATTCGCAAGGAGAAGATCTGGTCCACACACCCTCTACCACTCTGAAAGGCACCTTGCACATCCCATACATTCGTCTCAGTCACTTTTCGAACTCTTTCAATCAATATTCTTGCATACAGTTTCCCCACCGAGCTCAGCAGACTAATAGCCCGATAACTCCCGCATTCTAGTCTTGACCCCTTTCCTTTGTATAGAGGGCATATCACAGCTTTTCGCCAGTCTTCTGGCGTGCAACCTTCCCTCCAACACTGGTTAAAGAGTGCATGACACCATTCGAGAGTCCTCAGCCCACTCAGACTGATGAATTCCGTAGAGATCATATCATACCCAACCGCTTTGCCATTCTTCGCCTTCTTCAATGCATTCTTAACCTCATCCATAGTTATTTCTTCATCCCTTGCTTCATTCGCATTTTCCCTTTCACTATTCTGGCTTGGATATTCGCCTCCACTTTCAAACAGCTCCTCAAAATATTCTTTCCATCTATTCACAACGTCAAGACCATTCATCAACATACATCCCTCTTTATTTCTAATCGCATTCATACTTTTCATCTCATTGTTGCTTCTTTTACGCTTAACTTCTTTCCAAAACATTTTCATATTTTCTTTCACACTTTCCGACAATTTCTTACACTCTTCCTCGTCCAATAATTTCTTTTTTTCCTTTATCAGTACCTTAACTACTTTCTTACATTCCTTGTACATTTCTCTAGCACTCTCCTTTTTTTCTTGATCTAGATAACGTGAAGCTAACACATCCATCCATGCACTCTTCTTCTTCCTTACTGCGTCTTTTACCTCATCATCCCACCATGCATCACCTTTTTTCCGTCCGATCACAGTTTCTCCACAGATATCTTTTGCACAGTCCACTAGCACTTGTTTCATCACACTCCATCTCTCATCTACACTCAGTCCATTGCCTTCATTTGCATCAAATTTCATTCTCGTTTCTCTTTCATACTTTTCCCTGCACTCCTTGTCGTTCAACTTTTCGACTTTTATCCTCTTAGCTTTTTCAACTTTATGTGTTTTTGACCGCCAGCCAGAGAACAAGCATATTCTTGAAACCACAAGAAAATGGTCTGTTTCCAGCTCCGCGCCCCTATATACACGCGTGTCAATGGTGGCTTTCCGAAGATTTGAGTCAACACATACATAATCGATTAAAGATCTCTCACTCCCTCTCTCCCAAGTGAACAAATGGATATCTTTGTGCCCAAAAAACGTATTGGACACAAAGAGATCCCATTCCATGCATACCTCTAGCAGTCTTCTTCCATTATCATTCACTCTTGCGTCACCGTGATCACCTAACACGCTTTCATAGTCTCTTCTTCTCACTCCAACCCATCCATTAAAATCTCCAGCCAGTAAAATTCTTTCATTATCTTTCTTAGCTTCTACTATCTTTTTCACACTATCCCAAAACTCATCCTTCTCTTCTTCTCTAGCATCGTTTCCAGGGCCATAGCCTGCAATTAGGAGAAGTCTAGTTAACCCTACTTTGAGACGAACCCAAATGAGTCTTGGGTTTACACACTCGTATCCATTCATACATTCTGCTATTCTCCTTGCGAGAATCACTCCTACACCTTGACACGCATGCTGTTCCTCAGGCACTCCAGACCAAATTTCTATCATACCATCGCGCTCACATAATCCATTACCTTTCTTTTTAGTTTCACTTAAACACACAATATCTAGATTTTTTCCATACATTACATCCATCAGTTCATTCATCTTTCCATCCATTCCTCCCCTTATGTTCCATACTCCCACTCTACACTCTCTCCTTTTCTTCGCGCCTTTCCCCACGGGAGCGGCATGGTGGATGGCGAGTCTCACCGCTGCCATTTTGTGTCCTAGGGGTTATCTTAAAAACTAAACATTCATCATCTTACTCATTAATATGAGTCTATAAGTGTACATTCTACCTAATTACTACTACCTAATTACCTACTACCTAGACACACATAGAATAGCTTAATAATATTCGTAACAACTTATACACAACAATTATAACTTAATGAAATCAACAATAATAATCACGATAACTATAACAGTAAATTATATAGCTTAGGGTAAATACATTAGTGTCCACACTCCTTCAAGTTAATCCATCTATGTATACGTAGGTAGGTATATCCTTGCCCTACACACACCAATATTCATATAGGTAGGTATGATGCTGGTCTCCTGACGTCTATGAATTAGCGTGTGTCCGTCTTATAAGTGTCCTGACACGCTAGTCCCGTCCCTGTCCTCTGCACCTATTCTCTCTCGCCTCTCCTGCGTCCTGAATAGCTGAACTGGCCCGCTTCAGGTAGTACCATATGTTTGTTGGGACTTGGGCACATGGGCCACTCTATATATAATTGTATCTGCTGTGCATACATAATATTATGTAGGTACATAGGAGATCGATTAATATAATATTATTTAGTATTGTCTTTTAAAAGTTCTAATTGTTAAAATAACTGTCTGGTTGTATACAGAGTTTTATAATTTATTTCACACTTTTACCTTTTATAGACATATATTTGTTGCACTTTTATCGCGTATATGAGTATTTATAGTTATATTATTTACCTTATTTCACAATCACTTTACTATTTACATCACTTGTTTACACTATTACTTTTATTCAATAATCCATACTCAAACTTATCACTACATAATATAGAAATCCATATTATCACTTAATAATTAGTCCCTTAATAATTTATCACATATTTAGTCACTATTCCTATTTATTTCATATCTAACATTTTTACTTATTTATTTTATGAAATATATACAAATATAGCAAAATAGGTAGTGTAAAATAAAATATAAAAGCAAGAAAAGAAAAAAATAAAACATAAAAGCAAGAAAAAAAGAAATTGCAAAATACACAAAATGAAGTAAAACTTATTATTATAAATATAAAAATCTTGAGCTACATTGGGTAAAACTACTGGTAATTGAATTTACTCGTATCGGTAACATTATATCATTAGATAAACAATTCATGATTCAAATTGTCTTAGGGCTGTATACACCCATGTTATAATTAATATAACATGACGAAAAGATTATTACTGTTAAATATTGATTTTGTTTATAATTTTTATGGTTGTATATCCGTTATAGCCGTTTTTATTTGACAAGAAATATTTTTTTTGTAATATAAAGACATATTATATTTTTAACTCAACGATGAGGTTTGACATACATCATGAACGTCTTAATTTTCTGGTTCGCACGTAGAGGGCAGTTTGAATGTTGTGCGATACCGTGAAGGTATTGTAGTAATACTAGTTTCTACTACTGATTTCTAGTATTTTGGGATTTTTTTTTTTTTTTTTTTTTTTTTTTTTACGCGGCGGCAGAATTGCCATCCACACTTCTCAGCATTATACAACCAGATAAGTCTCCATATGATCAGTCATGATCACACAAAAACTTAACAGTCTAATGCCGGGAAAAATTCACCTATCCAGATATATAGGATATCAAAGGATTAGGCTCAAAACGCGGGATCAAAATACCAGCATTGTGCCTGAAATATCTGTGTTCAGAAACCTTTTTACAATATTACAAGTGTTTATTATAATAGATTTTTGAATTTTAATGTACAAATTAACCGGTAAATCTAATTTTTGTAAATTATTTATTAAAGATTTCGGAGTTACCCCTGTAGCTGACATGACTAAAGGTATTATAATTATAAACGGACCTAGAATGCCAAATATTTTTTATTTCTCCTGCTAGTTCTGTATATTTACGTATTTTTTCTGCGACGGTTGTTTGTATATTATGTGTATTTGGGACAGCGATGTCGATAAATTTGATAAATTTATGTTTTTGTATTGTTTTAAGTATTGTATTATCGTTGTTTTTAAATTTACTTTGACTTTTTTAGAGAATTTTAACTTTTGCTTTTTTTTCCTCAAGACTAAGACATTTATGGTAAGAGTGGAATCTTCGCTGGTCTACATGTTAAATGTATTAATTGTCAACATATTATGTAACGACTGTTTGATTCTAAATATTGTAAAAATAAAATAAAATAAAATAAAAAAATACTAAACTCTCAAATTTAAATGTTTAATTGCGTGTGTGTGTTCCCCACAACTGGGTTGGCGAACGTAATTGTTTAATTGCGTGTGTGTGTTCCCCACAACTGGGTTGGCGAACGTAATAAAATTAAGTTGCATGTAAATAATAATTATATAAGTCATCCTACTACTAGTACTACAATACTATCACGGCATATTCCATATGTGAGATTACAAGTAGACTAGCTTAATGTTATAGACATTCAAGCTGTCCTCTCCGTGTCAAAAACCATTTAAAATGGGTGGTTAATCTCATCGTTGTATTTAGTATGTACAATGTCTTTTTAGGACACTTGAAAACTTGCAGAAAAGAGTTGGAGATCAATTCTTTGGCGAGTACTCCACAGAAAAATGTCACCCATACACCTTAAATTACACATTTAGAACAAGTGATTATACCTCATCAATAAATTTAAATGTAAAATCGTACACCCAAAAACACATTAGATATAAATATAGAGCCTTAAGTGTGGGACGACAAATATTGATAAAGTTTTTCCGAGAAGATTGCCAAGTTTGCATGTCGCGTGTTTGAGGCACATTTTTCCCAACAAATTCAAAACATCATTAAATATTTATGAAAACAACCAATCGATAAGTTTGACATTTAGCTGTCAACAAATATATTACAAATGTCAAACTTTTATTACAGAGCCATCTGTGCGAGGGATGCGGTAACTGATTTAAGGCTTTTACGCAATGGTTCTTATCTTGGCTAAATAAGTAAGAAAAATTGTATTTCAGTTTTTCATTGCAATTTGCATTTGTGTTTTTGACGTTTTCCGATAGGTGCTATTTTGTTAACGATTTAAGTTTTCAGGAAGTTCAGAAATAAAATATATACTTTTCATTTTTATGAACCAGAAAATTTAAAAAACGATCATTATCATTAAAATAAAAATATGTATGAGGTTAGTAATTCCAGTGGACCCTGTTAGTGTTCTCTTTTTTTACTTACGTCTGTCACTCTTGTACTAATGTATGTATGTATGTTGGACGATTTATTCGTCGCCGTTTAATGGAGAATCCATCTCAGAAAGTGACTGAGGTGCCATATTGCTCAAAGCCGTTGTTGTTATATTTAAATTGTTTTATTTTATCTCGTGTTTTAAATTGTTTTATTAATTGTTGTGAATTCTGATTGCTGTGAATTCCACATGCTTGACTCTATTGTTTATTGAAAATGATTGTAATTAGCATACTGGTAATAATAGGGGACTTTGCTGGTTCACTTATGGTTTTGTATTATTCTAATCAACATTATTTATAATATGACTGTTTGTATCCCTGTTGAAGATGTAAAAAAAGCCTTGCAGACTATAAGGCACAGTTTGTACTGAACCCTTTCCCCTACTCTTAACCAATGCAACTTGGATCCTTTTAGTGCCCTCTTTTCACTCATGTCTGTTTATCTGTCTTGAGCCATGGGTAGAGCGTCCGGAACTGAAGATCCTATTGTTTCCTGGACCACGTCCTTCCACTTAGTTGGTGCGCACCCACGAGATCTTCTTAACTTTCCTGGTTAACTGATTCTCTTCTCATGGTTTTTTTTTTATAGGCAATGAGGAATAAAATATTAATTCTTAATTACTAAGTGTTAACAAAGTGTTATCAATAAATCATCTTACATAAAATATAATAATAAATACCAAACAACAGTTTGTTGAGTACATCCGCTTGGTGTGAGATGAGATGATCTGTGAAAATATTCTCAATGTGTAATCTACTTACCTTATTACAATATTATGATGTTTTCTTTATTGGCGCTGAGAGAGTGATTCATCAAATCTGTGTCAATGCTGTTGGTAGAACACATTCTTTATAGTAACAATACGAGTAGGTAGCTGCTTCAAAGAGATTTTGCATCGTAATGCTCTGCAGTATGTTGCCAAGTGAAGGAATGCCATCAATAGTAGACACAATGGTGCCAATCATAATGTTATTATAATAATCATGTTTAATAAACGACAGTTGCGTGAATGTTTTGAATATTTCAAAAGTATTGATTTTAAAATACATGTATAAATTCCTGTTACACCGACTATCCATATAAGAAATATCATTGAAATTTTAAAAAGATGCAATATCGTTGATGACGTTTTACATAATACTCGTATCTACAAATTTACGGAAGTACCGTTTTCAGGAGCAAGTAATAGGCAACCTCTATAGCATACATTTGTACGAAATAGATATCTACCTATTAGTGATTTATTTATTTATTTATTTGGTCAACGGAACACTACAGACAATACACACATGTTTCGTACAATAATACAATAATCAACAATAAGTATACAATGCAATTTCCAGTTTATTTATTTATTTATTTTACATGGTACACAACAGATGAAAGACATAAATATAAACATGTAAGCGACAAAAACACTCCAATAGTCTTACATCCAAACAGTGCACACTTCAGTGTTCATATGTTATTCTGTTAAATTAAATCAAAGCCCAATTGGTTGTCATACATAATTAAAAATAATAATAAAAAAAAGTGATGTGACGAATGTGTGATTTTGAATATTCGCGAATGGCGAATATTGACTTGCTTGGATTTCGACAAAATTGCTCAATCATTAAAATTTTTAACCCCCCGACGTCGAATTTTCAAAATGGTATAGGAATTTAAAGTATTTCAAACTCCTCGGTTTTCTTAAAGAATATTATTTTGCAGTACCTACCTTTTTCTACTATGTACCGGGTAAGTATCTGGTACTTTAACCAAATATCCGATACTTTATTACCGAAATAATATTCGCAAAACATTCGGATATTTTTTTGCGAATACGAATGCGAATACTTTGAAATATGCGAATATTCGCGAATGCGAATACGAATATTCGTTACATCACTAATAGGTATCTTGTCCCCTTCATGCCATATTAGGTTTTCTTACGTTATGAATCATTCTAGCAAAGATCTTCCTGTCTTGCACTAGTCATACGAGTTCCTCCATATGCTTCATTTCAATCCAGTTTTTTTAATTACATATCCACGTGGTTTGCCTTCTACATAAGATGTAAACAAATAAATAAATAAAATACGTTGTACTTCAATTATTCTAATAGTTGTGTAGTTTTTGCTGCTGGATAAATCAATTTATAGCAAATGTTGGCTTAGTCCAAGAACTAAGTAGACTTTGACTGATTTTTTTTTTTTTTTTTTTTTTTTTTTTTTTTTAAAAAGATATATCTGGGTTTTGTTATAAACCCAAATACAACCTTATACACCTTCCACACTATTTCTATACTTAAATTGATTTTCGCAGATATTTTCACATAAAATATTTAACTCTTTTGGTATAATAATAATAATAATTTTAATGTATATGTTTATAATTATTATTCTATCATTTGTCTGTTTATTTATAAATTATTTTAATTATCTGTATTACTTTAATTAATGAACACGTAATGCCGAAGTAAGTACAAAACAAAATGTAAACATGTTTTCATAAAATCAACGACCTTTTACTACATTATTCATGAAATTCTTAGAATTTAAAAATTCATACACAGGTACATACCAGTTTACATTACAATAAAAAGCTTATTATATTATGTATGTGCTTTCATGTAACTATGACTGTAATATTATGTATGTGCTTTCATGTAACTATGACTGTAATATTATGTATGTGCTTTCATGTAACTATGACTGTAATATTATGTATGTGCTTTCATGTAACTATGACTGTAATTTTATGTATGTGCTTTCATGTAACTATGACTGTAATATTATGTATGTGCTTTCATGTAACTATGACTGTAATATTATGTATGTGCTTTCATGTAACTATGACTGTAATATTATGTATGTGCTTTCATGTAACTATGACTGTAATATTATGTATGTGCTTTCATGTAACTATGACTGTAATTTTAGTCCGTTCGTGCATACAGACTGTCTAGTTCCATAACTTAACAAGTAGAAATGTCTTTTATTAGAGAAATCACCATTTTTGTTTTTTTATATTATGTTTTAAAAACACAACATGATCGCATTTCTATGAGCATAATATATTGTCTTTGTTCCGCTCAATAGTTCAACAATTTAGAATATTTATTTGTGGAATTGAAAGTAGGAACCTTTTTTTCTATAATTAATTTCTTATATATAAAGAGAACCGTGTACATTTTATAGATTTTTGTTTGTGTAGATCGAAAGTGTGGCGTTAATTGAGTGAACAAAATTTTTGACTCGTTGAGTTATGCTCAGTCGATATGTGTGTATGTCAATTTTTATTTCACTTGATCGTTGGCATTTTTTTAACCCTACCTGCAAATGTTGGATTTGGGATTTGTTACAGAGCAGTGTCTTCCAGCCAACCATAGATCTTGGTTGATATTATTCAATATTTTTCTTCTTAGTCTGTCCAATCGTGTTATGTCGAAAAAACTCACTATTATTTATTTATTTATTTATTACATAGAGACACACACAGTAGGTTGACAAAACATATATTAAAAATAAAAAGAGAGAATAATGTAGATCTGATCAGGCCAACCCACCAATTAGGCATGTCTACAGCATATTATATTAAAGTATAAACCACATATACAAAAAGGTAATAATTGGAGATGAAGAAACAGCGCTCGACCAATGCAAGTCCAGTTTAACCGGACTCACACTAAACATGCGCATACTACATTAAACTAGTGTAAAGAAAAAATATAAATATGAAAAAAAAAATATGCTTAGATAAAAGGCTAAATTGGTCATTAAAACTTGTAAATTTGATATTTCATTAATCATTCTGATTCAAGACCATACCTCATTTAATATTGTTTGGCATTCACTTGAATAAAATATATTTATATTGTAATCACCTTTCAATTCTTTTCTTCTTTCATATACACATTTTTCAAGTTATATTTCAATACATATTGCTTTCTTTGTAAATATTATGGGCTATTATTATCGAATTCATCTTTTTACAATAAATATCGGGTACAAAAGCACTTTTTTTTTGTAACGTGCAAAATATTTAATATGTCGTGGTATAGCGTAATAGTTATTAATTATTACAAGTCACAGCAACTGCCTGCCCTATGCTACATACAGTTACAATTTGATACTTCATACATGAACACTTCATACATTAATACTTCCTGTTTATTGTAATACTATTTTGTATTATATCAATAGAGTGCCTAACTCGTCACACAATTATATTGTAATATGAACAATTATACATATTGTAAATGATTTGAATTGTGATAGAGGTTCCCTCTGTTCATCTTAAAGGTCCTATTGCAACCTTATATTGTGCTCCTTAATAATACACATAATTTTAAAAATAAAACAGTAAAGTTTAACTTTTAACTTTACTTTGCCTGAAGATGAGAGCGGAAGCTCTTAAAAGCCGGCTGGCAAAAATAAATAAGGTCAATAGTGGAATAACTATAACACATCGTGTTTCATTTTGAAAATTATTAATATGAACTTCCACCAAGAACTGTCGATCGATAAATTAAACTTTATTAATAACAAGCTTTTGTAACCCGGCATTGCTCGGGTTTAAATAAACAGAAACCGTGCAAATACATGGGTTAAAATGACATAACCTTATTGGACTAAAATGGAGTATGCGCTTACGTGAAAAAAAGTAATAGCCAATGAGAATACTTAATGTTTGACTCCCCACATGCCCATATTTAACTAACAAAATTGGTAGGTACCTTCATGAAAAAAGTGTTACAAACATCTTTCCAATGAAAAATCTTAAAGTTTGACACCTCACATGCCGATATTTAATTAAAACAAAAGAAAGTAGGTAACTACATCGAAAAAAGTGCTGAAAAAAGTTTGACATCCCGTACTTAAATTAAGAAAAAAAGTGGGTAAATATGTCATTCTGAGAAAAAAATTGTTGGTACCTAAATGTTATTCTATTCTATTCTTCTAAAGACCATCCACTCATTTGCGAGTGATTTTGGACCTAAATGTTATGTAATTGCCACATTCGAATTGGTATTTTTAGTTTGTAGTACCTACATAAATCTTCAAGTGATTTGCCATGAAAAGTAAAGAAAAATATTAGGCGAAAATAAATAGGTTTTTATGGCTAGTACCGAGGTACTTTTATATTTATTTATACAAAAAATCAATTAACATTGTTTATGGATTTTTTACATAATACTATTCTTATTCTACAGTATGGATTTCTATGGTCTAATAGGTAATATCCTCCATTATGAAAATAGCTCAAAATGTCAAAAATATGCAATTTTCATTCTCATAATTCAGGATTTTTTGTCATTAGCAATCACAATGTTTCATTATGTAAACAGTCCCTAATTATTTAGTTTCAGTATTGTTTTATTTATTGTTACATCCATTTTGAAATTAATTCAATACAATGAAAAATGTTTGACTATAAATATTGGATTTTCATACATTCGCTTGGCAATTTTGTCAATCGAATGTATGGGAATCTCATTAAAATTGTAATATCTTTATCAATACATAAGATATTTAAAATGTTTTTAGCCTTAAACCTGCCCAGGAGATGAGACCTCGTATAGAGTGTATTATTTTACTTCTGTCTTTCCTTATTTCAGAGTCCATTGAGGACATACGCACATACGAACCGACTCAAATATTTATGTGTGGATTCCTATTTTGGCTATCATTGTACTGAGTTAAATAATGTTTAAAAATCCTCATCATTTATTATAGGTAATATGGTAGCTATAAAATTCTAAAATTATATTGTCTTATAAAAGGCTAAAGCCGTTGACGTGCATACTTTTTTTTATGACACACTTCAGACAACACTTATTTTTGTTGGCACAAAGATGATTGCTTGCATGTTAATAACATGTGGCTGGTCTGCAAGCTACTCCCTTGTGGGATATGCCATGATGGTATAATATGTAAAGTATAAAATAAATAAAACACCTTCTTTTATCACACCTATCACACTAAAATATTTAAACAATTTGTAATACAACTATGTAATAAAATCAACGCCATTTTACGAGTAGTTTTGATAATATGCGCCAAGTCACACCCTCTGCAGTGTCTAATAATGCTACAAATTATTATGTTTTACATAGATGGACTATAAATGCTCACATACATTCATGGTTATTTTAGTTGTATTGAATATCGTACTGTTAATTAAGGGAAAGCTCTCATAATTAACAAAATTATAGATTTATTTGTAAGTTTTACACGTGTGTCTTCTTGTGTTGAAAAAAAATCATAAATTTGGGACTAGCTGGATTTGTGTAAATTGTTTATACATGTTGCATGTTGATCGTATACGTAAGACTAATTTGACAAATTTGTGGGGTAAATTAGTAAATCTTTTATTTCATACTCTGAGCAGATTCTTTAATTTCTCTGAAAATATCTAGAAAGATTAGATTAGATTCGATCTGAGATTGATATATTTTTCTAAACGTTTCACGTTAAATTCTTTCAATTTCTGGTCTAGATTCTTCTGTTTTATCTTAGATTGCACAGTTCTTCTTCCCTTTGATTTTCTATCAATTTTCGTCTGAGAACTCGGTAATGGAACAGAAATTCATAATATATGATTTTTCTAAAAACTTAAGAGCCTTTTCTTCAGTAATACGTATGAAAATAAATATCGAACGACTCTATATAGTTTTTTGATAAAAGATATCAGCCGTGTACAATAAGTACTTATAACAAATTACACTTTCTCGAATTACATTTTGGAGTAGTACTTTTGTACGAGTTTACGGCCTCCAAAGAAGTACAACAATACATTGTATGGAATACATACATTGTACATTGTACAAAGTTGGCACCTCACTAAGGTGACTGTGGGTTACATAAAAACCTGGTTTGAAAAAGAAGATGAATGTAGGTATGAAAATATACGTAAGTACTGTATAAAAAGGTTACACGATTGATACTTCTATACAGGATTGCTTCATTATGATAATTACATTTTTATTGTTCAGTGTCCTTATCAAGTCCTCGATAAAGAATAAATCTCCCACTCTTTTAAGCAAGTTTAAGAGTGTTCTCTAAAAAACAGACATTCGGAGTTGCGTTTTTTACATCAAATGGTCTGCTGGCCATTCCATTTGGAAATACAATGATGATGTGGGAAATGCAATGAATATTAGTTATGATTCACAAAATTGGTTGTTTGCTGTGGTCATTTGGTTTCCTTAAATTTACTGATATATTATTTTATTAAAACTGTCACTGTTGTACTTGTAAATGTTATGTATTTCGACATATAATAGGCTTTTGCCTTAAATAAATAAAATAAATAAAATAAACAAAACAAATAAAATAAATAAAATAAATAAAATAAATAAAATAAATAAAATAAATAAAATAAATAAAATAAATAAAATAAATAAAATAAATAAAAAAAAAATTAAATTAAATAAATAAAATAAATAAAATAATTAAATAAATAAAATAAATAAAATAAATAATATAAATAAAATAAATAAAATAAATAAAATAAATAAAGTAAATAAAATAAATGAAATAAATGAAATAAATAAAATAAATAAAATAAATAAAATAAATAAAATAAATAAAATAAATAAAAAAAATAAAATAAATAAAATAAATAAAATAAATAAAATATATAAAATAAATAAAATAAATAAAATACTTACCTAAATAAAATAAATAAAATAAACAAAATAAATAAAATACACAAAATAAATAAAACAAATAAAATAAAATAAATTAAAAATATATATATATATATATATATATATAATACTTTATGAAACACCACGTTTTTCATCGATTCAATTGATGCTTAAAGTGTAAAATAGTAGGTATGTTCGCATGAGTCGCCAGCAAAGAATAGGCCCTCTAATCTTTTCTGTAGAAAAAGTAGAAAATATTTAAGTGTCTGTAAACTCAAGGTTGTTTGAACACACCACCCTGTATAACAATACAATATTATTATGTTAGTGTGTGTGGATGTATATGTGTGTGTGTGTGTGTGTGAAGTCGACAATTCGTCAAGTGGCAGCTACTAGAATATTCATTACTAATTTGTGTTTAGCTGGCATTGCCCGGATATAACTATATTTTTATATTCTGTAAGGAAGTATTGTCTGCCCTTGTGCAAGTCCAACTTAATTAGCACAAATGTGTTGAATTAATTTTCGAAAATAAATTTAAAACATAACATTAAATTTAACACATTTGGAGCAAATCCTGAACGAGGATATTAATCTTTTATTATGGGTACTAGTGCGACAATACACTTATACAACGCATCAAATATATAACACCAAGACTCAGGATGATTTGTATAAGGTATTTTTTTATTTTGCCGTGGCCGAGAATCGAATCTGAGACCTTGTGACTTAAAGACAAGGGGTGTGTCAAGACGGTTATCAATTTGCATGTTGCAAAGGCAAAATAATTATGATTTAAGCGTAAATATAAAAAAAAAAACAGAAGTAATGGTACAAAATATCTATAATATTAGTAAAAAAATTATACAAAATGTAATATTATGGTAATTCCACTAGTAATTAATAATAGCGCGAGTGCCATGATTATTTGTCCTTTCAGAATTTTTCAAATTTATGTAACTCGTTGCATCTATTATCCGAAATTAATGTAAATATTATTGAATATTGATGTAAATTTAAAAAAATGAATTGTTTTGGAAAAATTAAGAAATTCGCCGTTCACTTTTGAATATTAACAAGCAATCAGACGATTTATAACTATTATGTTTGTTGTATGCAGATAGTTAAGTGTCTATATTAAAGAATATAACAAAGAAAGTAAAAGGCATCGGTCCTATGGTACACAGTAGTATGGTGTGGTATGGTGTGGTGCTCTGGTGTATGACTGACCTCAATATATTATTTTACAACGTAACAATATGCAGTAACGGCACCAAGATCTTTCGAATTATACACATGATGTAATGTGAAAAAACAAATATATCTGGATATTTGTTATAAACCCAAATACAACCTCATAGATTTTTCACAGTAAGCTAAAAGATTGTGTGTCGTGAAAGGGGAGTTTGCTGGCACCTGGGATCGAACCACACATTTCTTGTGTATAAAGCCGAGACTCTACCTCCTACCGATGATCTCAATTCTTTGCCCTTACAGTTCATACAAGCTACATGTTATTAACATGCGGATGCTCTCCGTGCCAATAAATAATAAAGACTCTCAGGATGGGTGGTGTATTTCAACTATTCATGTGAGAAGAGAAAATTCTCCAAAGAAAATTCTCGAGAACGAGAAATTTCTCCTCTGATGGAAGAGAAATTTCTCTCCATAATTTTTCTTAGCGGTATTATAACCTTTCGCCCAGTACACTTCGCAGCCAACCTGATTGATCCAAAAAATTGTGGGTCTGATTAAGGCCCAAATCAGAGGTTATTAACACTTTTTTTCATGTATGTACCTGCAATTTTTTTTTAAACTTAAATATGGGCATGTGGGGTGTCAACCATCAAGATTTTTCATCAGTTATTAGCACTTTTTTCTTTGTAGGTACTTAACATTTTTTGTATCCATAATTCATAACATAACATACATAGACAATTCACACAGATCGAGCTAGTCCCAAACTAAGATGAATCTTGTATTATGGGTACTAACGCGACGATACACACATATAAAATGCACTACACACATATACATGTAACACCCAGACCCGGGACAGTTTGAAAAAGGTCATTCTTCACTTTGCCCTGGCCGGGAATCGAACCCGGGACCTCGTGACTCAAAGGCAAGAGCGTTGCCTCCGCGCCACACCGGCCGACAAATTGTAGCCATATTGGTGATAAATTGTCTCAACATTTGTACATTGTTATTGATTGATTGAATAAAGTATTTATTATAATTATACTGTTAAATAAAAAAAATTCTCCGAAAATCCTCTACTTCGAGAAATTTCTCGGTAAATTTCTCGATAAATTATTTCTTGAGAACTCCACAACACTAATTTCAACACAGCAGCATTGAAGATTCCATAACATACGGAGAATTTGTAGGCAAAGTGGAAACACTTTTGTTAATATCTGTTTTCTCTGGGATCGCATTGGCCGAAGGCTGTAATGGTGTTGTTTAAACAATAATAATAATAAGAATACAATCTTGTAAATGATATTTAACGAATACTTACCTTTTAAAATTAACTCGTTAAATTAGATTACAGAACAATATATGTACGGACAATAATTTACATAGATCGAGCTAGTCCCAAATTGAGATACAAATCTTGTATTATGGGTACAAACACGATGATACACATAATTATATTCAATGCACGAACACAAATTCTTGTAACACAAAGACCCAGGACAATTTGAAAAATCATTTGGGCATAGACGGGAATCGAACCAGGGACTTCATGACTCAAAGGTAAGAACGTCACCTCAGCACTTAATCTGTCGTCCAACTTATGGTATGTCTCATCGCTCATCAGTAGGCGAATTAATTGAATATTATGAAAAAGAGAGACCACAGTGCAAACTTTTATTTCATCAATCTTCAGTCATTTTTTCTATTAGCAGTAAAATCTCAGTTATTGAAATTTTTGTACTTATCTGTTACACCACTGATTAAATTGTATCGAATTATATGACAGAGGCACTTTTACTAGGTGGTCTCCACCACCACAACACTATTCTATAGAACAGTGCAGTATGAATATTATAATATGTATTTACCTATTCACTGTTCTATTCTTCTATCTTCGCACTCGCATGACACTTTTACTACTGGAAGGGAAACAGAACTGTAACTGGCCGATTATGTATCTATTACTACCATTACTACTTTTATACCATGACAGCAAATCTCACAAGTGGGATAGACAGCAGACCAGCCGCATGTAATAAACATGCAAATAATAGGTAAAAGTTCAAAAATTATACAGACAGTATGTAGCACAAATGTATCAACAAAAAGGTAAATTGATAAAAACGAAGAAATGAAATAAAAATACATAACGAAAATTTTTTTTTTTTTAGAATAGAATTTATTCAATAAAATGGTTTTCAATTACAATTATATAGAAATTATACAAGTTTTTTTTTTTTTTTTTTTATAACAACAAAATAATACCTAGTTCCCCATTCAGCACATGGTATTAAGAGCTGGTATGAGGGGAACAATTAAAATAATTACAAAATTGACATATGTAGTTAGGTCTGTTTGATTTAGCACTCATTTATGCAAATAAAGATTAGAAAAACTATGCAGTTTAGCAATTTTGGTACACTTTCAAATAGTTTGATTTTACACAATTACACAATTTAAATTATTTAATTATATACGTAGTTAGGTCCGTTTTAATCTAGCACTCATTTTAACAAAGAAATACCAATACCAATTTTGGTACACTTTCAAATATTCAAATTTCAAATATTTGGCACAATTTCACACATTTCACACAATTTTAAGTTTTTTTAATTACATTCGTATATTTACACATAGTAAATTTGGTACGTGTTACACTGATAATGGTCCGCTAGACAAACTCATATATTGCGTTTAATGAAAATTAAATCGCCTTTACGTATTTTCGAATTTCTTTTTTAAATATGTGAATGTTCCTGGCATTTTTTATGGTTTCTGGGAGTTTATTATACATATGGATTGCCGAATGTAAGAATCCATCGCGTTTAGATGAAATATAAGATTTTACTTTAATGCTTGAATTGGATGTAAAAGCGCCTGAGAATCAGTGCCAGAGAATCTTTTATTGTGCACACTAGAAATTCTAAAAAAAATTGGGAATACAAATAATCAAATTTGATTTTTTTGTATGGGGTCCTTTTATGACTTTGTCATTTTTAAAGGATGTACAATACTTGAGTATAAGTAGGAAAAAGATCATTAGTATCATGATGTTATGTAGTGGAACATAATTACGCCTATTAATATTATTATTACATTCAGGAGCATGCTGAAAACACTGCTTTTCAGGAAAAGTCACGGCGCCCTCTTGAGATAGTCACGGATCATTAAACAGCGCCATATACAAATTGTCCATATTATTATTATTAATTTTGGAACATGTTTTTCGAAATAAAATAGAATTGCATTACCAGTCTACCTATAGATAAGTGCTGAAAATTAAGCTAAAATGTCACCCATATTTGAGCTAGAACTTCAGTATAATAAATCAGACATAGCAAAATATCAACCAAAATCAAAAATTCACCATGATAAGCCTACATTCCACAATGTCACTCACTGAACTGTTTACCTTCGATACGATTTATAATTTACAAACATATACAATTAACACAAAGATCCAGGACAATTTGATAATTAATATCATTTTCCCTGGATGGTAATCGAACCCGGGACTTTGCGACTCTAAGGCAAGAGCGTTAGCCAAGCGCCACACCGACCGTCTAACTTACGGTATATCTCATCGCTCATCAGTGGGCGAATTAATCAATGATAAGCCCACAATCTTCATTGTCACTCACTGAACTGTTTACCTTCGATACAAGCTGTAGTGTTGAGTAATTTGTCAGTGTCTCTAGGAGGACACGATACATTATACATTAAATATACATTCTACATATCGTTGCCGTGGATGTAAAGTGATGTAACCCACAAGCCAGACATTGCGAGAAAAAGGGTGATGAAGTTATGCTGTAGCATCCGCCAATATTAATCTGACTATAACTAAGTTACTTTTGCATAGATTTCGCTAAAAAAATTTACACAGTATTCCTGATTGCATATTTCACTAATATAAATAACAAAATATTAAAGAATTTTTATATTTTAGAAGTAAACACGAATTTATCACTTGGGTTATTTCACCACTGTAGCTGAGAAAGATCCACCTGTAGGAAAGTTGTTGGAAAGTTACGCGCCATGCGGCTTGGATCTTTTCACTTCTATAATTTAATTGAACTATTTATTCCTATATGCGTTAATGAAATGCTGCTCTAACACACACTTGAAATGATGTAAAAACACTTAACATCTCTTCACAATTTTGCAAAAATGCCCTTTAGGAATATCAAATCACTTATTTCTCTTCACCACTATGTCCTCCGTGGTTTTCTGAACAAAACTGCATATATACTTAACTCATTTTTCAAAAAAGTGTGGCTTGGATCACTTCACCTCCACGGCAACGATATGTATGTGGAACATAGTATCACTCGTCATATTAACACATTCAACAGAATAAAATGAAATATCTTTGCTTTTATTATTTCAGGCTATTTTTAGGTAAGACATAATGTCAATGTTTTTCTTGAATCGCTCTGTAGTTGCGGAAATAAATGACTTTGTACTATTTTTATTAAAACAAGAACTTTTCCAGACTTTATTGAATATTTTGTGTGTAATATTTTACACTAGAAGTTTTTGAAAACTTTCTAGACATTTTATACACTAGCTATAATAAATATTACACACAATTCAATTCAGCGAATTTTAGAATAAATTAACTATTTTATGCAATTTTATTGAATAAGTGTCCTATACAAAGCGGATATAATAAGTATATATTTGGGTTAGTTAGAAGAGATCGCGCCTTTGCGATAAACTCGCCCTCTGTATAATATATTGAGTACATCTAATTTGAATACATTTTTTTGTAAAAATTGTATGTATTGTGATCAATGTACAGTAAAGAATGAATAAATAAATAAAGGTAATACAATTGTAGAATTTCGCAAAAATATTTTTTGTACCTATCGAAATTTTAGTGGTGAACTTTGTTCTCCATCCTGAATCTCTTCAGCTTTAACGGTATAAAAAAGTTTTCAAATTTACCAATATACGTATTTTTTTTGTATTTTTTTATCCAAAAAATTCAAATGTTCACTCAGGTCATCATAAAAAAGTATAATTGATTTGAACGTATTAAAAAAATAATGAAAAATGAGAGTGATTTAATAGTTAACAATTTAAGCTTAATTCTGTAGCTTAGACATTCCATATGAAGAATGTAATTAAAGATGTGGACATTGTGAATGTGAGGATTGCGAAAGATGTGTAAAGCTACAGAAGTGTATGGTTTTCGATCTTTTATGCTTACCTCATAAGGGATGTGGCACGCGTGATAGTTATTAAGTTTTAAATATAATTATATTCACATAATGGATAATTAAATAAGGATTTGAACTTGTAAACGCTAAAAGGAGTGGCTTGCGAATGCCGCATTTTGTAGCACGGATTAATTCAAATTATACCTAACATAATTTTGATTTACCTGCTTGTATTATTAGAGTACATTACACGAAATGACCCACGATGAACTATACAACAACAATGGTTATATTCGTGTCCGAACCATATCGCTGTATATTGCACATGCTCTGTTTAATAATATTGAGGCAGTCACGTGGCATTCAATACAATAAGCGACTACCCAACTTCATATAAAAATTTTACCTTCCAGTATGCCTCGAACCACCGCGGTGTAGCGAATCCGTTAGAGGGATGGAGGCCCTAACGGGATCTCCGTTAAACGGTCGAAGAAGACGCGGGTTATTCAAAATAAATTGAAAAGTTAAAAACGAAAATATGTGAAAAAAAATTGTTCAGTGATAATGTGATCTGAAGGTAAACAAAAGAAATTGTGATTCAAAAGCGATTACACGTGTCAATTTGAAATTCGGAATAAAATTTGAAATTTGTGTTTTATATGCGATTTGATTCAACCATAATTTTTGCTGACCAATCAGAAAGCTATAAAAATTGAAATACCTAAGAACAAACAACTTTTCATTACCCATTAGTAATAGTTAAACTTTGTTATGTGTCTGATTTGATGGAATTAATTCATAGTTTCAAAAAAGGCCTTGGTCTGTGTACTTTTATTTTTTTTATATTTCGTGCGAGTGTAACGTCAAATGAAATGTCATATTATTGATTGACAATTGAATAGGTGCTTGATAAACATGATTGTCTTCAAAATCAATAAAAGTACTTATGATACATTGTACTACATATTATTAATATGTCTAAACTATTATATTTTCTACTATGTACTAAACGTTTTATGAAAAGCAATTAGTTTTTAATTCACTACATAAAGACAAATTATATTATCTGGAATACAGTATCTGGAAAAGGTTTCCCACTCTTTTCCGTACGTTTTCAAATGTTCTGAAAATGGCAGATAGGTAATCATAAAACATCAAAACAAATAATCGATTAAGCAGTGATTATGCCTGTCGCTAATCCTAAATATTTCATTTTATGTTATATGGATGGTATGGCCCGTATAATATTAATAATAAAAAGATGATTTGTATTTGGCGCTGTTTAATGGTCCCTGACCATGTCAAGAGCGCCGTGGCTTTTTAGTTAAGTTGGAAGCATCATCTAGGTCAAACATGAATTTCATGTAACGGTGCTTCCACTGCAAAGGACTCTCCATCTTTATTGGCATCAGTTCTCTGCCTCAGACCATCCCATATCTTGGTCATGGTGTCATACGTCTCTACGTTTTTGGGATGACTCTGGGGCCATCCACGAAGAGTGCAGATTTTCTCAATAGCCGACTCGAAGTCCTTCTTTTCGAGCGTTCCACTTTGGTTGACATCAAAGAAAACGTTGGACACATAGAGAAGCTTCTTCTTACGGAGATCTGAGATTGGCATCGTGGTAGACAAAACAGTATTTTTGTTTCTTTCACCCGCTGTGTTGTTGCGAGTAGTCAGTGTTGTTATCCTTCTCTGTTACACTACTGGACATACACTGATCACTACACGCTGGCACTTGTATAGAGTGATTCCCGGAAGGGGTCGATTTTTTTAACACATGTTTTGGCAATAGAAGCGGGAATGTAACACAAAATGATGACTTGTTAGAGTTTTGAAGAGACAATCAACAATAATGAATATTAATTTATTTCGAGTTTTGATGAAGTTTAAGAGATGATGAGATGCAAAAACTACGCGGTTTTGTAATGTTAGCGTGCACAAGAAAGTTCAGCACTATGGGACCGATATCTTTCGTAAAATCGAATTATTTAAATGAGCGGTTTGATTTGCGTGGTGGCAGCTTGAACAGCGCGCAACCCGTATGTTTATTACATGCAGTTTGTTCACTGACTACCTCACTTACGGGAGATGGCATGATGGTTTTGATGAATAAAAAATACAGACTTAAATAATGTATTAAAGGTTTCGATATCAATTAGTTTTTCGCTTAATACTATACCTATATATTTTATCATTCACAAGTCGTTTTTTCAAACTGCTTGAGGAGTAAATTCTCTATGTTTAATTATTAATGCAGGTAGTCTACTATCTACCCCAGCCAGATTAATTTTCTTCCCCCACCACGCGTACCAACCATTTTGCCTTTCATTATCAGATGCAGCAGATAATACTTGTCACCACGCGGAATGTGTCCCAAATAAGTTAACACTCGCTGTTTGAAAAATCACTAACCTACTCTATTATTAATGTATTATGTACTATTCGTGACAGTAAAAAATCACTAACCTACTCTATTATTAATGTATTATGTACTATTCGTGACAGTAAAAAATCACTAACCTACTCTATTATTAATGTATTATGTACTATTCGTGACGGTAAAAAATCACTAACCTACTCTATTATTAATGTATTATGTACTATTCGTGACAGTAAAAAATCACTAACCTACTCTATTATTAATGTATTATGTACTATTCGTGACAGTAAAAAATCACTAACCTACTCTATTATTAATGTATTATGTACTATTCGTGACGGTAAAAAATCACTAACCTACTCTATTATTAATGTATTATGTACTATTCGTGACAGTAAAAAATCAAGACAATCAGGATAAGTGACAAAAAACCTCATCACAGAATTTAAGATGTAAATAAATTGTCTTGAGAACAGTTGCCTTTTTATAGGACATTCGAAGACTTAATGAAAAGAGTAGGAGACCAATTGTTTGACGAGAACTCTACGGAAAAACAATAAACTTAAAGGGCCCCTTTAGCAAAAACGATAAAACATTCAATTTTGAACAAGTTTGGTACACAAACTCTCAAAACTTGTTGAACCTACGAACATTTTGATTTGATAAAATATGAAAACAAATATTAATTATCAATATCAAACTTTAACTTGATAAAAAAACTTGATTTTAGCTTCATAATATTTGTTTACAAAAAAGCATATTTCTAAAAATCGAATTCGGGGGTGTTTGGTACATAAATGCACGAGAACTCTACAAATTTTCATATTTTTTTTTTAATATTACGAATACTTAGATAGTTATTACAATTATAGATCAAAAAGAATCTTTTTTTTTTCTTTTTTTTTCATGGATATTGACCGATTTAAAAATATTTTTTTTTGATAAAATTTCTCATATTTTGAAACCAGAAATCACCACATGAACTCGATTTTTTGGACACTAAAAAAAATTTGCTAAAATCTATAGTGTTTATATGCTTGATAGGATGAATAAAAAATATATATATTCTACAAATAATTAGTATTTTGACTTAACAAAGAGTACCTAAATAAATCTTGTCAGTCTGCGATTAATTTATTTTTTAGTAAAAAACTAATATTGGTAATAAATATTTTTTTTTTATTTTATCAAATCAATATGTTATAGTAAGGGTCAACAAGTTTTGGCAGTTTTACTATCAAATTTGTTGAAAATTGAAAATTTTACCGTTTTTGCTAAACGGGGCCCTTAAACTTAATAATTACCTATTATTATTAACGTAGTACAAAAAAAAAACAAAAATGGAATGGAATCGAATTCTTAACAGCAGGGCTACTCTTGTGACAATCTAAATACGATCTTAAACTTTAACATCTTTAACAATGCTCGAAGGGACTATAGTTAAAAAATACGTGCATGCCAATATCGCGGTATCTTTGACAATAGTGCCTTCGTGCGTCGTATGTTTAAGATTAAGACAAGATTAGGATCGCATTTAGATTGTGTCAAAAGTAACCCTGCAGATACTACATATATATTCATACATTTTAATACTAATTAATTTATAAGTACAACTGACAAGGAAATCGAAAAATTAAAAAAAATAGTACAATAATTTTACACTACCCCATTAAGCAGTATAAATTAAATATTCTGTTTATGATTCTATAATAATTATTAACGAATATGAAGTAAATATTGTAATATTGTTTTTTTATTGTAAATATATTGTTGCTGCGTTTTGAAATTAATAAAAATTACCATTAAAAATACATTGATTCACTATCGAATAATTTTCATGTAATAATTACATAAACTCGTATTACCAAAATCAGTCTGTTAATTTATTTTCAGCATATCATAGATATGTTACGAGTTAATTGTTAACTGAATGATAAACTTTCGAACTTTCAAATACGACTTCATGAGCTTAATTCTCGCTACTAATATATATATATATACTCCATCTCATGATATACCTAATGATGTTGTTTATTGCGAATCTGTATTGGTTTATTTCAGTTAAATACAAACCGTAATTTGTCTCAGTGTGAATACGAACATATTTCTTATGAATCATAAAGTTAATGGTAAACGAAGTTTTTGCATTTTACCGGATTATTGAACCTGCGTTAATGAAGATATTAAGAATTTTACTCAATAGACACCTCATCTGCATAAACAACAGATTGTAGGAAACAAGAGAGGTGTTTCGATGCTTACGAATCGGCTTAGGTTAGTTTCAGTGCACTTTACACATGATACGGTCACCATCGGCTGTTTAAGTTTAAATTCACTTTAACAGCCGATTCATAAGCATCGGAATACCTTTCTTGTTTCTTACTTAAGGGAGTTTGCACAATCTGTAAGTTGTGCAGATAACGTGTCTGTTGATTAATATTCACAATTAACTAATTGAAATTCAATGTTTATCTATTTAGTCAAAGTAAAATATACTTATTCTGTGCATATTTTTATTTATCTTTGCCACAACGATATATCCCAGAAAAGGGGTAGTTAGTTGACTCATTATATAATATGTATGTTACTGTTGTAAGTTATATTAAAAAATTACAGTCAAATATCTTAATTTCACTTACTGAGTTAGTGTTAGTTACGGGGAGCGACACAAAAGGTAATCTCTACGAGTCAGAATTCGGTCCATGAGTAAAAAGTTGCGCCCTACCCTCACTACATGAAAACATTTTAAGTTCTAGATATCAAAATGACTGATATTTCATCATTTCACCAATTTAGCGATCTGATTCTTGCCTTACCATTCATAAGACATGTTTTAAATATGCCTTAAAATAGGTCTCCTTCATATATGTAGCGACTGCCCGCTACACTACAAATTTATTTATTTATTCTTTACCGAAGACTGATTACAAACAATATTTAACATATTTATATAAAAAATATCAAATATAATTTAAATTTACTCTCGTACCCATAAAAAATAGACATAATAATTGGAACGCACCTGTCTTTAGCAATTAAACAGGCCTTGGTTAATTAAATGAAGGAATTTAAATTCATGACAATGTTTTTTGAAAAGAATTGAGATTAACATTAATAAATATATAGAAACTGTAACAAAATGTATCAGTTTTATAGTTTTCTGATTGAACTACAGCAAATATAAAATGGAAAATAAAATTTAAAAAAAAACACCAAGTGAATTATGACATCTGTGAAAGTGTATGTGTGTCGTGTCAATCGCAATTATCATTTGTATAAAAACTGTATATAATACCTAATAATAATATAAATTACAATGCGACGTGAAAAAAAATGTGTTAAAAAATGTGGAATGTGAAATTTATTTTTGCTCACTGGCAATACACAATAATAATAATACTGAGCATTTCAAAATGGCGGTATTGCGTGTTCACATTTTAAATTTCTTAATGGTTTGATATACACAGCTGATAGTAAAACGACCGCTACAAAATATTAGTAGTACATACAACAAGATGATACATATTTTAAAATTAAAATTACAACGCTTTAATTATAACGTACTATTATTATTAAAAACAAAAATAGGTATTGTAAATAATGTCAAGCATTGTTACAATGTTTACATAAGTGGTTTTCTGTCTGAAGAAATGTGTTTCTGAGTGTTTCCATTTTACAGAATATTGCTTGCGTACTTGATAGATCGATTTGTAATCACTAGTCGAATTTCTTTTATGGTTTATTAATGTTCTGTCGACGAAACTTTTCATGATGGTGTCTGTTATGAAATTTAGGGAAATTGAATCTTATTGTTATAATACAGAGGAATAATATTCACATTTTGTTGTGTATGATTGTATGACACATTTTGTGAATGAAGCATTTCTCTTATGACCTCAATTTTTCGCATTATTTATACTTCTAAAGATAAGAAATCTTATTCCTTTTGTATTAGACCAAAAATTCATATTTTATCATAAAAAATGAAATATAAGACGATTTCGCTCACATTTCTCGTTATATGTTTAAGTCTAAAAATAAGTAAGTATGTATAGATCTAAAAATAAAATATAATTATTTAGTTTTACGAGTGCATTATTAGAGTTACTCGAATTCTGACTTGTGATGTCTATTCAAACACTTTTAGTTTGAAAAAGGCATTTCATTTCGAAACTCGAGTAACTAAATAATCATATGTCATTTCTTGATTAATATGAAATTATACAAAATAAATACCATTAAAACTCAATAAAAAAATATAGCCTATTTGAGTCATTGTAAATCTATCGACTCAATTTATAAAGTCTATATGATAAAAAACGAAAACAAAGTGATTAAAGACGCAGTTGTATAAAAACGACGATAAAAGAAAAAAACCTGCGTTTTAGAAGTTTTTTTAGAAACGATTGTTTACGTTTTGAACCAATTTCGCGAGCATTAATATCTTGTATTAAGAGCTTTTTGACAACATACGTACATTCCATTATTTAATCTGAAACTTATGCAAATATCGAAAACTGTATCTGACCAAAATTTGTCTACAGTCTAAATGATGATTTATCATTTAGCCCATAGATGACTTATCTATGATCTCACTTGAGAAGAATTCCTTAGATCGTGTTTATTAATTAGTACTTTTAGTCATGACATGTTGTTTGTAATCTGTATATACATATACTCGTATATTGTAATCTGTTGTACCTTGATTGGTTTACTTTTTGTATTGTACATGATTTCTGTATCTTAAGACAAAATGCGCATAATTAGAACATCGAAAATAGCGAATACAGATAAAATTTCGTACAATCAAATCTTCCATCGTTTTTTTTTGTATATTTGATCATCGATATTATATTTTCATGTTTTTAATTTCCTGTTAAGGTTCTTTTCCGGTCGCGAATTATTTTCTTTTTTTGAATTACATCTCGTATTTGAATATTATCACGTTCTCAAAATATTCCTAGTAACAGTCTTTATTTAACTAGCGAATGATTATGGCTAAAATTGAATATTGCAAGACAAATAGCAATTTATTCGTTTACTTTTATGCATACTTTACCCATGGAAATGCTCACCATATTACGAACTCGGCTGCATCTTATGTTGATTAAATATTTTTCCATAAATTTTCTCTTATCTATGTGTGTGTTTGAATCTTATTAGAAGAACTAAATCCCTAAATCAAACGGAGTAGGCAGAAGAGATGGAACACTCTATAGACATTTCCTTACCATTCAATATCCATATAATTACATACACTAAATATACATATCCGTACATACTTTTTTCACAAACTATTGTAACTTTACGTTTTATCCACAACACTCCTCTTGCATTCGCTTATTCTCCTAATATTCTCATTCTTCACACTATCTTGCAACGTTTAACCAACCACTCATCTCAACGATCACATGTCCTTCGCATTCATTCTACTTTTAACCTTCCTAATAATAGAATGTGACTTCTCGATAATATTCTTAGTAAGAAGAATCGTGGAGTACCTGTTAAAGATAGGTCTCCCAATAAAATTGAAAACACCATATTAATTAGCTTACATTCACCCTTTGATGCTCTCCTCAGGAGCACAGAGTTGAAACTAATCTCTCATTTATTCTATTGAATCACATCTTCCCAAGATATTTTGAAAGACGGTCGTTAAGGCTGTCGAAAGCTTTATACACGAAAAAACAGTGTTATTTTGGCCAATCATTCGTAGTAGATTAAATAAAAATCAAAGTAAAGTGAAAATGTATGTTTTCATTTCAATAAAATACAATGTTATTTGGTATGTATGTATATTGTATATCCTTCAGACATTTCTGTTTATACCAGCTGTAGTCCCACATGGCTAGTCTCTGGGGAGGTTCCCCTTAAGTTAATAATGTATATCTTTAGACGAGTTGTGCTATATGTGTGTTTTCTGCCACTTGCAATATGTGATATGTAATACTGTTATTGGATATTTCCTTTTCCATTTCTCTGATTAATATTTTAAGACTAGTACGACTGATAAATCAGTGTTGCCAAATCTACGTAATTTAACTTAGATCTATGTACTTTTGGTTCCATCTGGTGATCTATGAACTTTTTTCCAAATCTATGTACTTTTGGATTTTCTTTCAAATCTACGAAATTTCGTTCTCGAATGTACCACGTTTCTAAAACTATCTTGTATAAATCGAAAAAAATCGTGAAATATTTCAAAGTTCTGTACCATTTTCAACTCGGCTGGGCTATTTTTTGAGAATGTTTCTTGATAGTGTTGTCTAAAAAAGTCATCATCGCTCTCATCGCTCCTCTCGGGAGCACAGGGCAGAAACCAGCCTCCTCCATTTAGAGCGTCTCTGTGCCAATCGCGTCACCTCTTCCCACGACATTCCTTGCGCTAAAATGTAGCTGTCATAGGAAAGACCAAAAAATACTGTTCTTTTATTCATTGGAATTCCGACGATCTGGATGTTTCTTTTTCACAACACAACGTAACTACGATAAAGTCATTGGAGCGAAAGGAATGTTGTGAAAAGAAGTTAACTCAATCGGTGCGGAATCGCTTTGAACAAATGAGATTATGTTTCCTGTAAAATAAGTCCTGTGTGTGGTATGACTGTGACGCTAACCAATCAATATTATCATGATATCTCGCCCATGCTTATCTTCTGAATTCGATTTCACTATGATAAATTGTAAATTTTTCACGCAGCAAATCTCTTTATTTTTTCAAAGCCTCCAGATTATCTCAGCGATCTCTGGTCGTGGACCCAATGTTATTCTTTAAAAATTTTTAAAATATGAAATTTTTATTAAGTTTATTTTAGTAAGGTCTTAATACAGGCGCAAGCCCAGTAAGGCCACCATGTTGTAATTTAAATTTCATATTGTTATTATATTCCTATAAAACTTATATGTATACATATTATAACTGAAATAAAGATTTATTATTATTATTATTATTGTCTTTTACTTGAATTTTAAAAATTGATATAGATTTCGGCAAACCATCGACGAACGAACCAATAATAGTGTAAAATTTATTTATTTATTTATTGCTGTGCGTTAATTACAATGCATGGCTCTCTCGATCATAGCATCCTTGGGACATTGGATATTGGCTGTGTATTTGATTGGGCTTTGTAACTCATACTGGATGGGTGATTTTGTTTATTTAATTTGTTTTGATTTCTGGTATTTTGGGATTTTATATTTTTAGATTTACTTTGACTTTTATCAGAAAATTTTAACTTTACTTTTTATCTCAAGACTAATGTGACTGAAAGACTGATTTCTAGTATTTTAGGATTTTTTGCTTTTATATTTATGTTTTTGTATTGTTTTAAGTATTGTATTATCGTTGTTTTTATATTTACTTTGACTTTTTTAGAGAATTTTAACTTTTTGCTTTTTTTTCCTCAAGACTAAGACATTTCTGGTAAGAGTGGAATCTTCGCTGGTCTACATGTTAAATGTATTAATTGTCAACATATTATGTAACGACTGTTTGATTCTAAATATTGTAAAAATAAAATTAAAAAAAAAATAAAATACAATTTTATAGAAAAATTAAGATAATTCAATATACCTACATTGTATTGTATTGTTGTTTCGATATTGTATTAATAAAATTAAAATAAAAAAAAATACAGAGGGCTAGTTTATTGCAGAGGAGTTATCTCTTTCAACTAACCATGAAAACGAAAGGAGCGGGAGTACCATACGACTTATATCGTTAAACTTCATATACCCTTTAACGCCTAATTCAGATTCAAATTAAAAATATACCTGTTTTTACTGATGTTTGAATTCGATCATTATAATGTGTGATTTTCATTACATATGTATATTTCAATACCTCCTAGATGTATTCACACATGTGACCACTCTATTATGAAGTTCTTGTCCGCAAGGAAATTATCTAAGAAACCTTTTCTCATCTGTTATACAATAATTTATGAAAGGGTATCTAGATTATATCAAATAAGGTTCATAAAAAGTTGTATTTGTAAAATAAAAGATCCACTGTGAATGGATTTTTGTCTTGCATTATTTATCTCTTTCCGCAAAACTATATGTTTTTTACTGTACATACACAAATTTGACAAGATTACACATAAAATTGCATTAGCATAATTATATGTAATAGTTATATATAATTCACACAGATTGATGAAGTCCCAAACTAAGATATGAATCTTGTATTATAGGTATTAACGCAAACAATACACATAATTATATACAACACACTAAAAATACATACATGTAACACTCAGTTTACTTGAAAAAGACCATTCTTCATTTAACCTGAGGCCTGAGTCAATAACACACTTTCGCGTCACGTTCCCGCTCCGTTAGCGTTCGGGTGCAGACGATGTTGCGCCAAAGTGTTAATTTTCGTAACTATTGTGTATCTTAGCAACGAAATTGACACTTGCTTGCAACTTCGTCTATACTCGAACGTCAACGGAGCGGGAACGTGACGTGAAAGTGAGTTATTGACTCAGGCCTCTGGTCGGGCATCGATCCCGGAACCTCATGAATTAAAAGCAAGAGCGTTACCTCCGCGTTACACCAGCGACGAATAAACTCCCTTTAAATATAATTAAAGTGTTATTGTTAATTAAAGATGGGGTGTGAGTTGAAGTGGCTTGATCACGTGTATCAAATTCTTAAGTAAGAGAAAATGTATGAATGTAGAAGAAGCGAAAGTAGTATGTAAGCGTACATTTATATGGCATTCTGTTCTCTCTGCCTATCTCACTTGGAAAAGGGCGTGAGAGTATGGTATAGGATAGTATAGTTATTACATAAAAGAGTGTTTATGCAATTTCCCCTGAATAACAAAATAATCATGCACCAACAAATTCCTTGGTTATATTTATACTAGTATAGTAACAACGGAAAGGAAACAAAAGACAATTATGTATATTCATTCCTATTATGATTAGATTATCGCATTAGATAATATTAAAACGAAATAAATTATTGTCAATGGCTTATCGATTTTCATGAGTTATGTATTCTTCAGTTAGCGTAGGTACCTCCAAGCAAGCTGCCACACTTAAATCTATATATATAAAAGAATGTCGGGTTAGTTACACCATTTATAACTCAACAATGGCTGTACCGATTTGAATGATCTCTGATTATTTTGTTAGATTCTTCTCCGCCCCGAATACTCGATTAGCTATTAAAGTATCTTACAAATACACGGGAAGAAAAATTACGAAGAAAATTATTTACGCCATACATTTTTAATTTCAATAAAATATGCATATGGAGAAATATACAAAACCAACGATGATGTTTTATTTATAGATTGGCCAATTTATAGGCGGTCTGGCTAGACACATTGATATTTTTGGCGTGACGTATGCGGAGTTTATCAGGAAGATTGAGAATGTGTTGTAATTGTTGTGTTGTTGTCTAGATGTTGTTGATTTTCTTCTGGGATCGCATTGGCCTTCCGCTGTAATGATCCCTGTAAGAATCGTCTCTTTGTCAGTAATAATAATCCACACATAAATATTTGAGTCCGTTCGTATGTATGTATGTATGTATGTATGTATGTATGTACGTATGTCCTTAATGGACTCAGAAATTAGGAAAGACCGAAGTAAAATAATACACTCTATACAAGGTCTCATCTTCTGGGCAGGTTTAAGGCTAAAAAGATTTTAAATATCTTACGTATTGATAAAGATATTTTAATTTTAATGCGACCATGTCACAAAATTAGCAACAAAATGTATGTAAAATTAATGCAAGATTTAGTAAATAGCAATATTCACAGTCAAACATTTTTCATTGTATTGAATTAATATCAAAATGGATGTAACAATAAATACAACAATTCTGAAACTAAATATTTAGGGTTTATTTTCGTAATAAAATATCGTGTTTGCTAATGAGAAAAGCTCTTGAATTACGTGAATAAAAATTGCATATTTTTGACATATTGGGCTATTTTCATAATGGAAGACATTATGAAACCATAGAAAACTATACTGTAGAATAATAATAGTTTTACCTATAAAATCCATAAACAATGTTAAATGATTTTCAATGAGTGGGAACCTATTTATTTTCACCTAATATTTTTTACATAAATTATGAAATATTTGATAGTAAAATATTCTGAAATATTGAAGGATGCAGATAATCCATTTTTAAGGTTTTTTGGGAATAAAGAGTAAATACTTATATGACAATTTATTCTTGACTTTTTTTAATTTCATAGCAAATACCCATTTATGCACTGCAAACCAAAAATACAAATTCGAATGTGGACAATTATAATATTTTAACATTTATGTGACTACAATTTTTTCACGAAAAGGGATGTTTACCCTTTTTTTCTTATAGAAATTTGGGATGACAATCTTCGAGTTTTTACATTAAGATGAGGTTTTTAGTAGTTTTTGCACGTAGGTACCCGCCTATTTTTCTAAATAAAATATGAGCTTTCGAGGTGTCGAGCTCACATATTTTTCATTTGGAAGAGGTTTTTAGCACTTTTTCCATGTAGGTACCTACCAATATGTGGAATTTCTTAACTTCAAGCTTTTTCATCGGGACGAGGTTGTTAGTACTTTTTTTTCCATGTAGGTGCCTACTTATTATTTTTTTACATAAATGTGAACATCTGAGGTGTCAAACTTCAAGATTTTTCAATGGGAAGAGGTTTTTAGCACTTTTTTCGATGTTGGCACCTACCTATTTTTTTTAACTAAATATGGGCATGTGAGGTATCAAACTTCATGATTTTTCATTGGGAAGAGTTTTTCAGCACTTTTTTCGATGTAGGTACCTACCTATTTTTTTTTACCTAAGTATGGGCATGTGAGGTATCAAACTTCATGATTTTTCATTGGGAAGAGTTTTTCAGCACTTTTTTCGATGTAGGTACCTACCTATTTTTTTTACCTAAGTATGGGCATGTGAGGTATCAAACTTCATGATTTTTCATTGGGAAGAGTTTTTCAGCACTTTTTTCGATGTAGGTACCTACCTATTTTTTTTACCTAAATATGGGCATGTGAGGTATCAAACTTCAAGATTTTTCATTTAGAGATTTGCAATGCTTTTTATGATGTAGGTACCTACCTATTTATTGTTACTAAGCTATGGGCATGTAGGGAGTCAAAAATTAAGTTTTCTCATTGGGAAGAGCTTTTTACTTCTTTTATCCACGTAAGTGCTTACTCCGTTTTTTTTTTCAATAAGATTTTGTTGTTTTAACCCATGTATTTGCAAGGTTTTCTATTTAATTAAACCCGAGCGATGCCGGGTTACATATTACGCTTGTAATAGAATAATTTTGAACACATTTTCAAATTAGAATCGTTATCCAATCGTTAACATCTGTGGATCTGATGTTTCAATTTATAAAAAAACTTTGATAAGATTTTTTATAAATTTATAAATTTATAAAAAAATTATAATAAATTTATAAAAAATCTTTGATAAGATTTTTTATAAATTTAAAATGAATAGATCTACCTAAAAAATAAATTAGTACCTACATATGTAATATATTACGTACAACAGATAATTTAAAAACAAATCTGAGTTAAGTATAAATGTTCAGTATAAATGAATTTTATTTTTTTACACTATGCGATGACGCACTTGGACATTTACGGTTGTTTGTAAAGAGATTAAAAATATTAATCATTCATTGATTGTTTGGCGTTACGAAGTTCGCTGGGTCAGCTAGTAGGTTATACAAAGTCAATCGTAAAGATGATTCACATTATATAGGTAAGTAGGTACATAATAATATGCCATCATTCATAATACATAACAATGTATAATATACACCCTTATAATATGGACATAATATCTAATACATTATTACTTCATAATGTATAATGGGGTATTAATATTTTATTTGATAGGTTAGCGGTAGTTAATAATAATAATTTATTTTTATTACGCATGGTAATTACTATGCGTAAGTGTATAAAAGTGTTGTATGTTAGTTCATAATATATCGCCGGTAGATCCATGAAACCTTTCGTGAGATTTTTTTTTCAAAAATTAGATGATTAGGTATCCCAAATTATTCGTCTCCTTGAGCAGTATCCACTGATGAAATAAACAAAAAGCTGAAATATCCATGGAAAAAAATATTAAGAGAAATTAAATTTCTTGCGTAATGATTTTTCTTGGATAATTCCTGGTAACTCAAATGTACTGAAAATTATTTTGGGATTTTTTCTAACTATGCCAAGAAATTCAATATACAATCTAATTTCTAAGACACCTTCCATGAAATGAATCAGATGTACATAAAATGACATCCAGCACAATTTTTTTTTGATCTCCTGAAAATCTTGATAAATACACTTAGGAGGTTTTATGAATCCACACACGATATGATAACATATTAGAGAAGTTGTCTTGGTCTATATAGCTAAGCCTTTTTACTACTACTACTATATCACATTGTCAACATAATATCACACATTATTTTGGTTAGCCGGAAGATTTTGCCTCCAGGCGTGATTTTTTTTTAATCAATAGAGTGTTTTATTTTTATTATTATTCCATCACGACATATCTCACAAGTGAGGTGGCCAGCAGAACAGCTGCATGTAATAAACATGCAAGCAAACGAATAAATTAAGTTTTGAGAATGTATGTATGAAAACAATTAGCCAAAATCCACACTATTCTTTTTGCCACAAGTTTTCAGATGGTCTGGGCCGCTCTATCTCTTTGTCCTTTTCAATGACAATATCAGAACATCAGTTATGTTGTAAAAAAAGGTTATACTATTAGTTTAGAGAAGTAAGTGTTCGTAAAAATAAAGACAATTTAAATCTTAAATTCAGCGACGAGGTTTGCCACCCATCCTGAATGTCTTATTTTTTGTTGCCATGTAAAAAACAGCTTGCATGTTTTTTACATGCGGTTGGTCTACTTTCTACCTCGCTTGCTGGATATCGAGGGTATACAACCAAAATGCACTAAGTCAGTCTAGTGCTACAAAAGTTGTCAAAAACTATTCAAGTAATTAACATATTTCCTATGTTTAAATTTGTTTGCAAAGCCTAAAAGTCACTTACCAATATCATCTTAATTAAAGTTCAAACAATACATGGCGAATTTGTATTGATCTAAACACTTTTTTTTTCATTTAACTGCCACCATGTCATCTCAAAACTGAAATGACTTAGTGCATTTTGGTTGTATACCCTCGGTATGCCGTGATGGTGTAGTAGTAGTAGATATATTTTTGGATTTTTATGTAAATTTAATGTAGAAACTTGATTATAAATATCAATCAAATAAATTGAATAAATAATTTAACCAGTTATTTTCTGTCATAAAATTACGTATTAAATGAGAAAAACTGTCTCCAGTATATTTCATTTAATGGAAATGTTTTGAGTATTCATTTCAAATGAAAGTTATAATGAAGTCGTTTAAAACATAAGTCTATAAAGGAGCATTCACATTGTTTCACTTAGGAAGATCATCCAGAGTGTCAGGGTCAAAGCTGTTTATCGAAAGTGAACACGTCTATACACATTTGTTCATCCTATGCTTTCACTGCTGTGTCAATAATCACAATCATGTTGTCTGTAGTTTGACGTTTTTTCGTAAAAAAAAATGAAATAAATGTAGAATTATAGTTATTGAAATTAAAAAAAAATAATAAAATTCTCGACAACATGAAAATAAGATAAATAATTGCAAAAAAAATGTTTATGGTCATTTCAGTGAAAGGACCTTTCATCAAAATTATGTCGTGTAGTAATCGCTTTCATCCATTTTCGCTAGTGACCACTATTGATCACTATTCACACCTTTTCACTTTGGAGAAATTGTCCAGAATGATCCAGTGAACAAGTGTGAACACCTCTTAACAGTATTTTAGCTTTCAGAAGGCCTGTGTCTCGCTGACAATAGCCTTGAGAATACCGAACAACAATTAATGATCTTTTGTGTTTCGACACGGCATGCCTTTATCACACAATTAATTATACAAATAAAGTTCATGGCAATCAAAAAGAAAATGACTTGTAGTAACTAAGCTATAAAGATTTTAGATCTGTTATAATGAAAGGAGTGAATCGATGATATTTACTTTTCCTATATTTTTGTTCATTTTTTTATCACAAGCGGAGATAATTCACACAGGTTGAGTTAGTTCCAAACTAAGATAATTATGATAATCTTGTATTATTATTATTATTCGTATCTCATTACTTACTTACTTTACGTGTCCGGTCTTTTTTAAATCTTCCCACTCCAATAAGCGGCGACATTCATCGCCTTGTCGTTAGCTATGATAAGGTCTTCAGGACTACAGCCGTCCCCCATCAGTGGGCATATTAGTAGGTGGCTATCATCCTGAACTGCGCCACATTCACATTGTATGTCGTCCTCTGCAGATAGGTATCCCCATTTCTGAAGGTTTTTCTTGCACCTTGTGACACCAACCCTTAGTCTATTCAGGGTTTTCCACAAAGAGTATGGCATATGTTCGCCCACTCGGATACCTTCATGTGGGTCATTTATTTAACATATTAACAACATTAGAATCTACATTTTGAACACCAGGTCATATCCCACAAGTGGGGTAGCCAGCAGAATTTCTACGTGTTAAAAACATGCAAATCGTCTGCATTATAACTGATGCCAATTAAAATATTGTACACTTCCAATGGAGTTGTGTCTCATTTTATTGTTTTTTGTTAAATTCAAAAATGATAATTTATCAACGACTTAAACAGAAAGTTGACAATATAGACATAGAAAAGTAAAAACGACTAGGTATATTGACTTGGCCAGATTTGCACTCCAATTAGGTGTGTCTATAGGAAAAACATATAAACGCAAACGAAAAGATAAGAGAGAAATAACTTTATAATTTATAACGTGCTTATAATTAAAAAAAAATTAATTCATATTTTGATAAATAATTCCATGGAACTTCCGACATAGATAAGGCACCCACTCTTTTTCATAATGTTTAATATAATCTAGAAAAATCGGGTTTTTATAAAACATATTAAGAAAACAATGTATACCTTAAGTTTAGCGGTGAGGTATGCTACTCATCAGCTGTCAATCAAGTGTTCATTTATTTCACTTGCTTCTTTTTTGTGGAAGATATCTAACAGAATAAACGGCTGTTTGAAAGAAAAGTTGTGTCAAACTTCAATATAAATTTGTTCATCGTAGATGTGAGAAAAACTATTTTGATTTTCAGTTCATTCACTTCCTTCATTTTTGAAGTTAGAATTGAGGTAGTATTTTTTGTCCATTCTTTTGTAAGTTATGAAGATTATTATCAAATGTATATAAAACTACAACAGGGGCGCGCCTCTTGCTTAAAACTTTACGATATTTATTTTATAGTTTTTGATTCCATATCTGTTAATAAAAGCTCGGCTGAAGAAGTCAGTTTATTAAAAACGTAATTAAAGCTTTTCTTCCTGGCTTGGTTAGGTCAACAAATATAATATATCTGAGAAACTGGTAGTTTTTTATTCTATATTTATTTATTTTCCACTACTATAAAGCTCAACTATTACAAAAATCTATTCTTAACTTCATCTTATCTTAAATCTTAATATTTATGTTCTTAAAATAATTATATCAAAATGAATTAACTGTCTCGCTAGACCAGTCTGTTCTGAGGCAGTATGGACAATTTAGACAGATCGAGCTAGTCCCAGGCGTCTCTCTAGCGTTGTTTAATCTATAGTAGAACGAAACGCTTGTTTCAATTTTTACAATATGGAATTCTACCAATTGTGGAGCAGCACATTAAATATCATACACACGAAATGATATTATCATTATTATTACTGACAACGAGATGATTCTTACAAGGATCATTACAGCTGAAGACCTATTCGATCCCAGAAGAAAATCAACAATATTTAGACAACAACACAACTATAATACACTTTCAATTTTCCTGATAAACTCCGCATACGTCACGCCAAATATATCAATGAACAATCATTCATACATACTCCTAAATAATATGTACGAACAAAATATTTGTTCATACGGTGATTGTAACGAATCTATTTTCAGTTTCAAGTTGTTGTGTAGATGGCAGGTAAGTAGTATTATATTTTTTCTATTTCATCATTGAACCTTAAGTTATTCTACGTAGTCTTAATATTCCACCCAAAGCAATAATCATTTCCTGGCGTGTTCCACATTTAACAGTAGACCTTCTACTATATTCTATAAAGTTACAATGTTATTTCATAACATCTTTCATTATTCTTTGTACCAAATATTATACTTATATCTTTACAACTTACATAATTTACTAATAACAATAAAGCACACGCGAAAAAAAACATTAAATAGATTTTAGTTGAAATTTCATTTATAACTGTGATTGTGACGTGCGACCTTAAGCGGTGCATTAAGTTTCTGATCACCTACTGTGAGATGAATATTTGATAAACTGTAAACCCAAACAAGTTATCTTCTTCTTCTTTAAGTGTCTTGTCGGGTACCACGAACGTAGGTGATCACCTTGACCAACTTGTCCCTGACCTGCACTGTAGATTTAATGTGTGTTAATAAGTTACAATACTTTGGACATGTGGAATGTAAAGATAATAAAAAAATGATGAAGAGGATGTATGTATATATCTATCTGAAAGAAGAGGTGTGAGAAAGCGCGGACGTCCGAGAACACTGTGGCATGATCAATTGGATCGAATTCTCAAGGACGACCGCGTGTTAAGAAGAATAAATCGGTGTGTGTGTATGAGAAGTTGTGTGATTGTCGATGAAGCGAAATAAGTATTAATGATAGTTCTTAATTGTGTTCCATCTTCTCTGTATACTTTTTGTGAAAAAGCTATGATGATTTGCAAATGTGGAACGGATGGATAACGAAGAGGGTCTATTTATTTGAAAAAGGGTGAGAGTGCGTGGAATAACCACGTGGATCGAATTCTCAAAGCACGGATGCATATTAAGTATAAGAAATATGCACAATGTAAGTATGAAAAATTGCAAGACGTGTGCTGAGTATAAAAATGTATGAAAAATTACAAGAATGTGAGAAATTACAAGCAGGAAGCGAAAGAAATATGTAAGTTGAGATCGATATGGCGTTCCATTATCCCTGCCTAACTCACCTGGGATAAGGCATTATGAGGGTGTAGTTTAGTATCATTATGTATAAAATAAAATATTGATATTATTTTGTGCAGTAGAAATGTTGTACCTACCTACATTTTCGAGCCGAGTGGACGTGGTCTAGAACGTAATAATTTGTGAATCTGTAACACGGTCACGCACCCTAGAAGAGAAAACATTATTACTGTTTCTACGCCGGCCGTGAAAGTTCAAAATATAATTACCTACATTATATTTGGTTTTCGAAATTTTGGAGTCAATAGATTACAAATAATTAAATATATTTACAGTATATTATACATCAACGCAAGTGGAGAAATAGTCTGTTTAAGAAATTCAACACCATTTGGAAATATGCAATATGTCTGCTGTCTAAAGCATACATGTACCTAATGATTCAGCCATATTTTCATTCTTCTTTTTCTCAGCCTACTGTCGTCCACTCTTGGCTGAATGCCTCCTCCATTTCTTTTCATGCCATTTTATACTGTGCCATCTGCATCCATATAACATCAGGGTATCGAGTTATGGCATCCCTTCACCGTTCTGGTGGTCTTCCTCTGCTCCTGGTTGCCGCTCATGGTCTCAAAAATGTAAGACATTTTGACCATTTGTGTATTTTAGCTACTTGTGTATTTTACCTACGATAATAGACGCATTCTCGCAACGTCGTCTACATTCAAACGAAAACGAAACGCTCAAATGTGTTTTGACTAGGCCTACTGGGTTACTTCTAGCTATGTGTCCGCCCATTTTCATTTAAGAGCTGGGACACGTTAAACAATATCAGTGTTTTTTTTAAATAAATATCTGGGTTTTTGTTATAAACCCAAATAAAACCTTATACATGTGTCACAGTGAGCTAAAGTTTGTGTTATGTTACCAACTTTAAAACACAAAAAAAACTTCTATAAAGAAAACTAAAGACGTAGTAAGAGGTTTTTTAGTTTTATTTCAAGTACGATATGTGTCGAAAAGTACTTTATTTTTAAGAATGTGTGCAAGTCGTGGGAGAGCAAGAGAGAAAATTTTAATGACGAGATGTTTTGTTATTTCTGTCTACTGCGTGATGTATAGGATGTAGGTATCTAAATGAGTTCAAGTATATGAAATGTTGAGATAAAGGATCGAGCAATCCCATGCCTGTCAGAGAATAGCAATTATTAATTAAAACGCAATTTTATTTATATTTTTATGTTTTATAAAGACAATATGAAAAATTTCAAATAATCTATATTTTCAAGTATAATTTTATGGAAATTCATTATTTTTATTTATTTATCAAAGTACCTATGTACGGCGTGAGCCTCTTACATGTTATATGTACAATATACGAAAAATAAATCTAATTCACAATACAGTTGTAACAAGACAAAAACAACAGTTAACGAAGAAAAAAGTTTATAACATTAGGTATGTATGTCCAACAGTTCTATCATGGAAGATAAATTGAAATATTGGAATGTCGGTCATAGAATAGTAATAAAAAGTTTAGTGATATAATCAAAAAGAGATTACAGTTAAAAATACTTTTTAAATCCACTATAAATTTGTTTATTCATATAGAGTAACTTTTTTACCTATCTTCAGTATCAAACTGGTCAAGTGTTCGGAGGGGTGGCGAGGGTGAGGGTGCGTCGGGAAGTGGGTTCATGAGACAAAGCAATGTTGAAGACATTGGAGGCTGTTTAATATTTATTTTATTCTTCTTGCATATCATCATTTACATAACAAAATCAACAAAGCAATTTAAGAAAACTACTTACTTACTTTTCGGGTCCGGACTTCTTGTGATGATATGCAGTGCAGAAATTACCACTATGTTAGTGATTTTTCCATCTAGCCACGTCATATCAAAACAAAAAAATTACAAAATTTTCACACTTATTCATCTCCAATGCCTCCAGAATTAAAACAGCGTTTCTGACTTCAATGTACTCATCTTCATGTTGAAATAACCTTATTTGTAATATATTTTAGGACTCCAAGGACACCTATTTATCTGTTTAGGTGACAATTTATTTTATTTATATTACAACTCTCTCTAGTCTAGTACCACTATGCCAGTGTTGGCATCTCCGACCCTACCACTTCAGTGGGCATCTTCAGTATTTTTTTTTATTTATTTATTTAAATAGATACAACAGCTTTCACAATGAATAATACAATAATATACAGTTAATTATTTACATCACCAATTATATAAAAACCATATTTTTAAAAAAAGAAAGTGGCATACTTAAATACTTTTTATTATCACGTGTAACTTTATGGAAAATATTTCAGTTGAATTTATAAATAATAATGAAATCATTATTGAACTTCTATTTTCTTACGTGACAAACGGTCAGTAACCAGGTAAAATAAGCAGAAAGTTTTTAATGAGAAGTTGAAAATTGACAGACGTCTACAACATGTGGTGTGTGGTTCCTAGAATTCTAAAAAAAATTGCTAAAAAAATTGAACTATAGAAAACTTCAATATGATAACTTAACTTGAATGTTTTCTAATATTTAGTGATGCAGAAAATACAAATGCGAAGTGTTGAACATGACCAAAATGTGGATGCACAACGCCATTTTAATACCGACACTTACATACATATGCATGCAAGCGAAACTTGGATGTGGTTGAAGAAGGACGAAAGTGAAATAAATGCAGTAGAGGTGCGATCGTTGATTAAAGGGTTGGTAAAAAGTTGCGAGATAAAGTGAAAAATGAGAATATCAGGAGAATGAACGGATTCGAGAGGAATGCTGTGGATTGAATGCGTATAAATAAGATGCGATGGTTTTACCACGTTTAGCCAATGCACGATAAAACGATGCCGAAAAGGGTGTATTTATCTGGAAGAGGGGGTGTGAGTAAGCGCGGACGTCCGAGAACTACGTAGCTTGATCATCAAAGTTAAATGAATTATTATCAAAACAACATCAAATTTAATGCTGAATTGCTTACAACTTTCGTAATGAATGTAAATTAGTATTTAAGATCTCTGATTGCATACTATGTTTCCAAAAATTCAAATCGATTTCACATTAATCTCACACTTATTCACATAAACACTTAAACCCATATTCAATAACCTTTCTGCATTCAAAATTTCAGTCTAAAAATCAGGTGCTAGCAGAAGTTAAAACATAAAAAAACATATTCCGCTCTCATTAACCTAATGCTTTCCTATTCCTGTAGCTAACCATATATTTATGATATTGTAGACTTTGTTTATTCGCCCTCGATCATAAACCAAACCAATAATTATTAAAAGACCATATTATTTATGATCGTAGTTAATACTTACAGTTGATTGTATATAAATTATTATAAATAATGAAATACCAAATCAATTCGTGTTGTTTTTTATTGATTTATTATCGTCTAGACGCAGTGAAAAGAATACATTTATACATGCGTTTCTTTATATTTTTAACATTACTTTCAGTCCTTTCAAAAACCTTATTACAAATTAAGCAAATTTTCTTTAAAGCAAATTAGTGCAAACAAAGTTACCACGTGCTTTGTCTTTAAACGAAACGAATAAATAAGAGTTCTTCTAAGAGGATTTCTACCTCCTTTTAAATATTTTTTGGTCAATTTCTACTATAGGTTATCCAATTCGAGTTCGTTATATATTTTCTAACTGGATACTATTGAATAACCTATAATAGAAATTATCCCATTTTTTATCACTTAGTATCGCACGTAAGACAGTATAGAGTTGTGATAACATTACCAACAAAAACTTAAAAACAGATCGATAAAAAATCATTTTCTGATTCTATCAAGTTCTTCGGTCTATATATGCGTATTTTTTAAGGTTTTCGTGCAATTGTGTGATTAAAACCAAACAATAATTACATAATAATTGTATTATAACTTGCATGTAAAATACTTATGTGTTTTGTATATTTTGTTTTGCCTATTTCATAATCATCCGTTTCTCTTCCATAAAGTCTGGCGAAGGTAATTTATTGATTTTCCTTATAGACGACTGAATATAGTGTACATATGTATGTAGTTTCGTATAGATTATTATTTTTGTTATACTTGTGTGTTACCTAATCATAATATTCTATTAGCATCTTTCCTAACCGCCCTATATCTGAACACACCTATTTACTAGGTCACAGTTTCTCAAAACTCGTAATAATCATAAAAAAATAAATTCTTAAACATTCGCATGGTATCGATAAACCAACGTCGAATCTTTATATTCTATTCACTGTGTCGGTGTTTAGTTAGTAGAATCCCATAATGAAATTAAGAAAACAAATGTTTTTTCTAGTATATGTACTCGTACAATGCCCTTATAAGACGAGTGACGTATCTCTCAATATAAAACGTATAGTGGAAAAAAAACATTCAGAAGCTTCTCAATTCCCCGGAATAAAATAAGTCATTTACTACATGTATGTATGAGTAAAAACATATACTGAGAAAAATACGCACAACGAATCATTAGTACGCACTATTAGATTAGGACCAGAGATAGTACAAACGATTCGTTAGTACGAATCTATAATATTAACTTTTCGCAAACTAATCATTGGTAAATTTACCAACAATTTGTTTGCGAAAAGTTATCATTATAGATTCGTACTAATGAATCGTTTGTACTATCTCTGGTCCTAATCTGATAGTATGTACCAATGATTCGTTGTGAAATTCGTTAGTATTTTTCTCAGTGTAATGTTTTAGGTTTTACAAAATTTAATTGAAGGTGTCCCGAGTTTCATCGTGTGATACCTTTGTCAAACTCGGTCTTACACCATTTATGTAAATTTTAGATAATCTATAAAAATCATATATTTTTAAAATATTATTTATGAAACATTCATTATTGCCTTAAAAGTCGAAAGATCTCTTTCTTCTGTTTTTTAAATCTATGTAAAGAAAACCACCTACCTACTCTTAGGAGTGATTTCCTTTAGTTTATTTATTTGAATTTAGAATTTTTGTTTTGACGGTTGGTAAAGTAATTTTGTGTTAGTTTTGAAAGACCTGAAATAAAAACTCTAAATGTTGTTTTTTTGATATTATTTCAGGTAATTGTTTTATTATTGTTTATTTTATGTTCAGTATTAGGAATTTAGTTTCTATAGTTTAAATAATGTTTTTAGTAAATTTTTGATATTTTTTCAGAAAAACACAGATTGCTTTATTTCAAGTATAAACATCCATTATAAAACAACATTTAGAGTCTTTATTTCAGGTCTTTCAAAACTAACACAAAATTACAAACAAAATTACTTTACCAACTGTCAAAACAAAAATTCTAAATTCAAATAAATAAACTAAAGGAAATCACTCCTATGAGTAGGTAGGTGGTTTTCTTTACATCTATAGTAGAACGAAACGCTTGTTCCAATTTATCCAAGTATGAAATTCTAATATGCGTGCACCAATACAATAAATATTCTAATACAATGAAAAATAGTGAAATACAGAGAAAATGCAAATCTACGTGACGCTATTTCTAACATTCACGTGCAAACGTTAATAAGTCATTGAAAAATTGTTTAAGAGAATTCAAAATATAAAGCTCATTTGGGACGTTTTATGATATTAATTATTATCATAATATATTGGACAACAGAATTAATATATGAATGTAATGAAAACATGCAAAAATAATGTAATGTTTGGTTATCAATCTTCCTTGACTAGCACACAAGGGATGGATGGTTGAAAGGTGAACAAACCCGTGAATCTACATATTCTATTTTTTTATATATAAATACGAATATGTTTATTACTAACGAAAATACAGTTTTTCATACAATTTACATAGTTTATTTTTATGGGTGACAGACCTCATTGTTGAGATGAAGATGTGGAATATTTTTTATGAGTTATTTTACGAACATTTGCCTTTTATAGGAGACTCCAAAACTTATACAAAATAAAAGAAGACGTTTAAAAGAAATTCCGCGGAAAATAAACAAAATATATATTATAATTATCGGTATATCTTCCAAACTACTTATTGTTTATTTTTGAAGAGTTCGCAAACATTATTATTCTTTTCATTGATTTTATATTAATTTTTCAATGAATAATACATATTGGCAGCGTTTTATACAATACTTCCCTCTTAAATTATGCAAAAAAGTGGGCGACCTATTGAAACCTATTTTGAATCCGGCGATGATCATTGCTACCCATCTTGAATGTTTGTTGGCATGAAAATGAGAGCTTACATGTTTATTACATGCAGCAGGTCTGCTGGTTACCAAAGTTGTGGGATGTGCAGTGATAGTATAGTAGTAATAGAAAATATATTAAGCAACTACAACGATAGATTTTGTGACGTCGACATGTTTGCGAGTAATCCTCGTGGCTTTAAAATATCTGTTTTGCAAATTGAACAGTATATAATTGACTACCTACTTATTTGATGGTGTTCCACTTATCCCAATGATTTTCCCCTTTCCATTGTCTTGCTGTTTGTCAGGGTTGTTAGTGTAAGAATTTTTTAATTTTTTTACTTTTGAATTTTTAATATTTTTACATTTTATTTTTTTCAAATTTTTTTAATGGTTTTTTATTGGTTTGTTCTTTAATTAAATAATTTTTCAGTTTACTTTTTATTAATTGTTCAATTTTAATTGTGGATTTGTAGTGACTATTAATTTTTTAGTGCTGTTTATTTGTATTACTACTGTTTTATTCTTATTTTATAATTTAAATTAAATTTTATTATAGATGACAACCTTATGGGCTTAAAATATTGTGATTAGTGAAAATTGTGCGCACTTTTAAATAGGGTAATACATTGTTTATATTTTGTCTCTTGTATATTGTTTCAACTTACATGTATTATCTGAAGTGTGTCATTGGTGAATAAATAAATAAATAAAATGAATAATAAATCAGATAAGTTTGAGAATCTGTGCATAAGATGGTAGTAATATTGTTTTCCGCTTATATATTTACTTAATAATAATTTGAAAATGGAATACAACTCTTCTGTATAATATCAACAATGTCTGTTTATTTATTTATAAACATAATATATACAAAGAATACATCAAAGCCTTGTGTTAAAATAAGTAAATTACGCATGTTAATATTAAATATGAAAATAAACTTTCTATATACATAATATGTATATAGATATACATATTTCTGACGTGGATACCTTTATGGATTAATATTATTTTGTTTTATTATAAATTTCATACGAATAATCTGTAACTATTATCTCAAATTATTGACATGAAAATGTACTTGTTGAATAACATTACATTAAGTAGAATTATTGAAATACTTAAAACTACTCCATGAGCAATTGGCACAAATAATTTTCACAAGAAGTAGGTAAACTTATTTTGTAGTATTGTTGGCAAGGGAGCCAACATATAATTTTTCGTAAACTGTTGAACATTTGGCAGAGTGGTTTGGTTCTGCATTATTCCATATTATCATCATTATCAATATGCTAGTGATGAAATAAAAGGTATATTGACCGGATACATTAAGAGTTGATCACTCCTGAACTAACATTTATGAACGTTTCAAATATTCAATTTTAAACTCGTTTGCGAGTGATTTAGAATATTTACATATTTCTAAGTATAAATATAGTTTGGGTCTGGCCAAGTATAAATATAGTTTCAAAAGAGCAAAAATTTCGTCTCGACAGACTGACAGATTTTTTTTGCTGTTCTTGCGTTTTCATTTGTATGACAAAGGTCTATCTGCTGTGTGTGTAGGTATGTTTTTTTAATTGTAATCAAATATCTGTATCTGATTTAATTTCTGTACTTATAAATCTTTTGATGATTTTTTATGTATGAAAAATCTTATTAATGACTGTTAATGAATGAATATATAAATTAATATTTACCCAGATCGATCCATTTGGGAGGATTATTTTCAGAATTGCATTTGGCAGGGAACAATTTTACCGGATAGGTTGGATCGGATATCAATTGTATCTCTATAAAATAAATACGTTAATACATTTGTTACGTAGAATATATTATTCTACATACTTAAGAAGTAATAATAGAGAAATAAAAGAATCTACGAAGTGTATTGAGCAAAGCCGACAACCTACTCGAGGAAATAAATTGATTCAAATGGTAGGTTTTTTGGCCAAATTGTTGGAAATAATTCAAAGTAAAACTTTGAAATAACATTATCAGTACTTTATAATGTTATTTGTTCTATATTTTTATCACATGACTTGAAATTTTTGGAATTGTATAGGTATATATTGTAGTATAGGAACATAAACCATAAAATCTTCACTAATTTGAATACGAATGTCGGTAAAGGATATGCAAGTTATATGATATTTGTTGTTTATAAGTATAGTAGAAGTGAATACGAGTACAAATAACATGACTGTGTCTGTAGCGTTGTATCAATGGTATAAACAGCAGGTACTGATTGAGTACATTTAATATCAGGTATCTAAATGGAATCAAATACTGCAGTTACCCGTTGTTGATAGCTTGCACCAATGTGATACCTACGTTATATTATATTATGAAATAGTCACAGTATAATAATACATAGTATGTATACCCGACGAATAGTTTTCCATTAACCCGTTCCTCATATCACTATGTACGTGTACATTATGTAGGTGTTTCATATTTAAGACTCTATCATCCGGTTACATTAAAAATAAGATCATTTTTCTTAAAAGTGAAATTGGGATGTCATAGACTTCAACTCAAGTTCGGAAAACCAGATGCATAGATTACTTACAAAACATTATATATATAATATGACACATAACGTGACATGACATGATACAGTACCAATGACAAACAGATGCTCACACTGCGGCCGCTATACGCGACATATTAATATACATTATAATGCGGACACCACCGGGCGCACGCTGCAGCCGTTAATTACTGATATACAGTTATACATACACGAAATGCATCACACATATTCTTGATAATGATTCCATCAGATGGGGACCAACCAGACGCGTTAAACCTTAAACCAAAAAACGATATGAACTTAAAAAATAAAAAATAGCTATCTGGTGAAACGGGAAGCTCTTACTTTGCTTCTGACACCGGAGATATTACATTGGCGCCGCAGATGTACATATATAGTCATTGTCTATTATGTGCTTTGGTCTTTAAATCCATCTCACCACGTGTTTCTTACAAGTGGGGAAGCCAGCGGACCAACTGCTTGTTATAAACATGCAAGTCATCCTTTCAATGCTGATAAATGTTTATACATTCAGGATTGGTGGCATATCTCATCGCTGTAGATACTCAAGATTTTAAATTTCTTATAACGTCATGTTTTATGAATACCTGCCTTGTGCAGGACACTCAAAAACTTACAAAAAAGAGTAGGAGACCTTTTTTTATCAAAAAGAACAAAGTAGGCATGAACTTGGGCGTAGAGATGTTTTTTGAACATGAAATAGAATTAAGGCATCCATGCAAGCATAATTAATTAGAATAAATTTAATTATTTATTTAAAAAATACATCGATAGCATAAAGAGCATTAATTTCTGACAGCAAAATACCTCGTGTATTTGATTTGCCAGTGCTGTATATACAAAGTTAGTTGTTGTAAATATAGCGGCTATGCTCAATCAATAATTCCATTTATTTAACATGGCAACATTGAATGCATGTACTAACCTGCCTACACTGCATCAGAAATCTAATAAAAGAGTGACAGCGTTACATTCATGAAATTCTAAATTTAGAATTGAATGAATTCAAAAGGCATGGAACGAAATCGTTTCGAAAGTTTGAATTTGGCATTATTTATTATTCTTTTGAAATTTTTTCTTTGTGTTTTTAGTTTACAAAAAATATTAAGCTGTCATGATTTCTTTCATTCAACCATTAGATGAGTTGTACTAATTTTTCATAAAAAAATCTAATCTAGGAGGTGACTCCCGACGCTGACCTTTATAATCTCTTAAATGTCAGATTGTGTATAAAAATAACCTCATATACTCTCAATAGTGCCAAATATCATCCCAAGCTAGTCTTTTATTTATTTTAAATAGCTTTTACTTCTATTTCACAATTATTTTATTTCTTCAACATTTTGGTGTAAAATAGTTGTGAATTATTGACGATTACTTGATGTAAAACCAAATTAAACGAATGTGATGGCTAATTCAGAACAAACGTCACTCTAATAGCACATTTAAATATCGCGTAAGCGCAGTTTTTTTTAAGATTATAAAATACGAAATTAAAGATTTTATATTAAGACTGCGTCGAGATTACCTACCCCTAAATTTTTTGAGTTAGGTTTTACTGCTGACAGATTTTTAGCTTTTCCATAGATTATTCGTCACGATCATGCATTGTAGCTTTTATACATTTTTATCTGTCAAATTAATATTTTATACTATACTATACCCTCACGCCGTGTCCCATGTGGGGTAGGCAGAGAGAACGGAACGCCATGTCAATCTATCCTTACATACTTCTTTCGCTTCCTTTACATTCATCCAGTTTCTCATACATGCACGCCGATTCCTCTTACTTAACACGCGACCGTCCTTGAGAATTTGATCCACGTGGTTAAGCCACGTAGTTCTTGGACGTGCGCTGCGTCTGCGTTCTGCACTTTCTCACACCCTCTCTTTCAGATAAATTTACTTATAGAATATGTGAAATTAGATTAATACATGTATGTATGAGTTCGTCGGTAGCCTGGAGGTAGAGTCTCGGCCTCGTGAACATGGGGTCCGTGGTTCGATACCAGGTGCCGGCAAACTCCCCTTTCACGACACAAGCTTTTAGTAGCTTACTGTGAAAGGTGTATAAGGTTGTATTTGGGTTTATAACAAAAACCCAGATATATCTTTATTTTAAAAAAAAAAGTATATTTTTCATCAAACCGTAAAGGACGGCCACGTATTGAGTTAGAGAAATCGGCGAACATGTATGAGAAACTGGATGAATGTGGAGGAAGGTTAGATGGAGGATGGTTAAAGAAGGATGAAAGTGGCATTAATGCAGTAGAAATGAGATCGTTGAGAAGGATGTGTGGTAAAAGTCTGAGAAATCGTGTGCGTAACAGTGATATACGAAAGGAATGTGGAATGAAAGTGGGTGTAATAACAAGGATGAATGTAAATAAGTTAAGATGGTTTGGGCACGTGGAAAGAATGAATGAGGACAGAATGACTAAGAAGATATATTTGGCTGAGAGGAATGGTGCTCGGAGACGTGGACGTCCTAGGATTAAATGGCAAGATCATTAAATCAAATCCTACGGGACGGTCGCGTGTTGAGCACATTGAACAGGAGAGCATGCATGAGGAATTGTATGACAGTGACGGAAGCGAAAGATGTATGCATGGATAGAAGGAAGTGGCGCTCGATCCTTTCTGCCTACCCCGCGAGGGAAGCGGCGTGATGGTATGTATGTATGTATGTATGGTTAAGCCACGTAGTTCTTGGACGTCCGCGCTTTCTCACACCCTCTCTTTCAGATAAATACACCATCTTCGTCAATCTTACACCATCCATTCGCTCCACATGACCAAACATTTGGTTAATATTTTATTGAGTTTTGAATTTCTAACTGTTTACGAATTCTGAACTGTTTTACTGTGAACGTGAAATTTGAACGAGTTTGAACGAAGTAGAATCGCCTGCGAAGAATAGGCCTTCCATACTTTTCTATTTGTTTTGTTTGTCCTGTAAAAGGCAAATGTATACAAACAATAACACGATAATATTAATTCACTCAGATCGAGATAGTCCTTAAGGGCCACGTTTAGCAAAAACAGTAAAATATTCAATTTTCAACAAATTTGATAGAAAAACTGCCAAAAATTGTTGACCCTTGCGAACATATTGATTTGATAAAATAAAAAATCAAATATTTATTACCAATATTAGTTTTTTACTAAAAAATAAATAAATTGCAGACTGACGAGATTTATTTAGGTACTCTTTGTTATATCAAAATAGAAATTATTTGTAAAATATATATATTTTTTATTCATCCTATCAAACATATTAATACTATAGATTTTAGCAAACTTTTTTATGTATACAATAAAATTGAATTCATGTGGTGATTTTTAGTTTCAAAATATGAGAAATTTTATTAAAAACAATATTTTTTAAGTCGGTCAATATCCATGAAAAAAACATTCAAAAGTAAATTTTTTTTGTTCTATAATTGTAATAACTATCTAAATATCCTCAATATTAAAATAAATATATGAAAATATGTAGGATTCTCGTGCATTTATGTACCAAACACACTCCTTTGAGATTTTTAGAAATATGCTATTTTATAAACGAATACTATGAAGCTAAAATCGTGTTTTTTTATAAAGTTGAAGTTTGATATTGGTAATTAATATTTGTTTTTATATTTTATCAAATCAAAGTGTTCGTAGGGTCAACAAGTTTTGAGAGTTTGTGTAACAAACTTGTTGAAAATTGAATGTTTTATTGTTTTTGCTTAAGGGGCGCCTTAATTATGGTATGACTTTTGTATTATGATTGCTAACACGACGATACACACATATAAAATGCACTTAATACATACTCGTATCACACCCAGACTACTACTTATAGATTTTACGAAAGTTAAAATGTTTACTAGTTATTTTTTTTGTTAGAATATTTACTAGTTTTTTTTTTGTTTAATCGCATTTAGGTGCAGATGACATAACCAATCATACATCTCGATTGGAGAACCATTTTGTCAACTTCTTTCGATTATATTTTGCACAATGTAACATTGTGTAAACATGTTTCTCCAATCGCGGTGTCTGATTGGTTGACTAGGGTTATTAATATTGTTATTTTTCATAATATTTTCATAACAAAATACTTCATTACTACTTGTTTACTACCAAGATATTGGACAAACCCAAATAACTACAAACAATACCTATGAACACACGAGGGTAGTAACACAGTTTAGATACCTATAATAATAATAATGAAAAAAATCTGTTGGTAAAAGATAATACATTACAGCTGTTATATCATTTAAGCATGTCATATTATTTGTTATGACCTTGGACACAGTAATATTTGACGGGCTTCGTCTGATAATGTAATAATCATCACATAATATGTGAATATATTTATATAATTGTCATAATAATACTTCAGTTCGTTTGTTAATATGTTTATATGTCCTGAATGGACACTATAATAATTAGAGAAACGCAGAAGAAAATCAATAGGCACACTCACTATATTATGTTAAGTCTCATTCTCTTCAAATCATACATCGATGGTATAAAGCTCAGAAGACACATGTCCACATTTGACAGTTTAGAGAAAACAGGGTTTGAAAGTTACTACTACTACTACTATACCATCACGGCATATCCCACAAGTGGGGTAGCCAGCAGATCAGCTGCACGTAAAAAACATGCAAACTGTCCTCTTCGTGCCAATATAAAATCAAGACATTCAGGATGGGTGGCAAGCCTCATCGCTGAATTTAAGATGTAAAATGTCTTATTTTTTTCGAACACCTGCCTTTTACAGGTCACTCGAAAACTTACGCAGAAGAGTGGGAGACCAATTCTTTACCGGGTGCTCCACGGGATGATTGAAAGTTTGAGATTCAAATTAATTAACTAATTTTAAATTAATTCAGAAGATATCTTTGTTGGACATGTGCTTTTTAAGAATCAATTATGTCGATATTAATACATTCTCAAATATCTTATGTGACATGTTACATCTGTGCACAAAAAAATGATAATTTAAGAATGTTTGGCATCTGGTTTTTGTTAAATATTTCGATAATGATATAAGTATTATTGGTAATTATGTAATCAGGACATAGACGACGTTGCAACCGATCTTGTACATTTATTAACTCATTTTACCTAAATAGTGGACATGTGTCTTTTGTGCTTTAAACCATCGACATATTGACAGAGATTCTAGAATATAAAATATGATATTTTTTTTTAAAATACATTGGTATTACAACAAAAAACAACAAAACAATATTAAACATAGTAAATTCTCCCTCCATAAGCAACTAGAAGCTTGTGCGGAGGGTCGAATTTCAACAATAATATTATTATAAAAATTATGATTTAATTAATAATTTTAAAACGAAACACGATAAATAAATCCGGCTCGCAAAAATAAATAAAGTCAATAGTGGAATAACTATTTATAGTGTTTCATTTTAAAAATTATTAATATGAACTTCCACCAAGAACCGTCGGTCGGTCGATAAATTATACTTTATTATTAAATTATTATTAAAATTTACATCCAGATTTGTAAGGAGTTTGAACGCATTGTTCTTCATGTTCTGATATACGTAAGAATATTGCAACTTCTATTTATGTAAAACTAAACTACAATAAATTGCTTTTCCATTTAACTATGATGTGCCGCCAAATTTTTTTATATGCATCAAGTGTTGCCAACATTCTTCCCAAATAATTGTCATCACTTAGGAAAGTATTTTTTATCTGCATTATTTATTTTTTAACATTAAGTCTTTATTACCAATGCTGTATAAAAAACATTAATATTAAATAGTAATAAATTTTTAACAAGCATAATACCTACCTAATATGTTCTATGTAATTTATATTTTCATTACACCAAATAACATATCGCGTGGAAGCTTTATAATAAATTCCTTAATGTAAAATTATTATACGTGTACACCTATGCTTGTTTATTATAGTTTTTGTTTTCATTTACCTAAGTTTCGACATGTGATGTCTGTCAAACTCGCCAATAAAACTCAAAAAAAAAAATATTTCACTCAAAAACATAGTTTTACTATATTTGGACTGAAATTTATGAACTAGAGGCACATGTTGCGTGAGGCCAAAGCTCGACATGGGCTGTAGCCTGTAGCGCCATCGGAGAGAGAGTCTTACAAAATAAACACTCGAAAAAGTTAATTAAGTGTTCTTGTTCATTTTGGACAAAAAATATATAATAACTAATGTTTAATTTAAATCATTCCAAATGATTTATTTGTATTAACTTTACATTCACCCCTGTTTGCGAATCGAACCTAATAACCTTGGTTTGAAAGGCGAGTATGTTAAGCACTAGTCCCACCTACTGTTACGTTGTTAGGCTCAGTTTGAAAAAGACATTACATGCCAAAACTCGAGTCACCTTAATAAAGTACTTGTAAAACTAAATATTCATATATGATTTTATGATTAATATGATTTTTACAAAATTATTACCTACCAATAAAATACAATAAAGTGTCGTTTTAAAACAAATGCTAATAACATAACATAACCCCATAACATGGCCCCAGAATATATCATGGAACTCTGTGGTAGACAGGCGTTAAGTCATAGACAGACAACACTTAGGTCTTGTCAAGATATAACAACTAAATTGGAGGTGACCAGTACTGTATCGAAACCAGTGTACGTGGAGCGTGCTTTTGCAATATCTGCACATGTAGTCTGGAACAGGCTTCCACAAACGATCAGAGAAACGCAGGACATATCTCGTTTCAAGAACCAACTGAAAACTTATCTATTCAAGAAATCTCACGGAATAATTCAAGCACAACCTTAGTTAGCAAAGAGCGCCCTTGAGGTGGATTTTTTTCACAAAACGGCGCTTTACAAATCATCCAAATAATAATAATAATAACATACATAGATATTTCACACAGATCGAGCTAGTCCCAAACTAGGATGAATCTTGTATTATGGGTACTAACGCGACGATACACACATATACAATGCACTATACACATATACACACATACACAACGCATAGGTTATGATCTATTCGCCATGGCCAATTACGTAGTTTGCACATATTTCACTAAAAAGTAAAACCTAGTATATTTTACATTTAAATTTTATACATCGACTGTCCTACCATTACTCAACAAGTAGAAATAACCTTTATTCTAGAAATCGACAATTTAGTTATTTTGGTATATTTGTATTATGGTTTGAAAACACAACAGAAAGTTAAATAATATACTAAGTATATAATAATTGCTCTGTCTAAGACATACGTTGCCTTTATTCCATTTAAAAGTTAATAAATTTGGGAATTGCAAATAGGTAATTTTTTTTCCATAACTGAATATTTACTTATAAAGTGAACCGTGTGTTTTTATAGTTATATGTTTGTGGAATTGATAGAGCGGCATTGATTGTGTGTAACCAATTAAATCGCGGAAGCGCTGGTGTTCGAGAACTACGTGGCTTGATCACGTAGATCAAATTCTCAGGGACGGCCGTGTGTTGAGTAAAACAAATAGACTTGTGTGCACGAGAGGTTGCATGAATGTAGAGCAGGCGAAAGAAGTATGTAGGGATAGATTTATATGGCATTCCGTTCTCTCTGCCTACCCCACTTGGGATGCGGCGTGAAAGAGTGGATAGATGAGGGAATTGTACTAATTAAATAAAAAAAAAAACACTTTTTCAGTTATGGGACTGGAAAGTCGATATGTGCTCGCACTAATGCTGGTTTGAGAAACCCTCTACACCGCATTATGAGTACTTATAATACGAAGTTCGGTGGTATTGACATGTTCGCCGGTAGTGCTCGCACTTTTAAAATGTCAATTTTGCAGGTTATGTGTAGCGATTCATGACTTCGATTTTCTCTGCATCTCTTAATAGCTGTTCTTATCATTGTTTTCCCTTCCCTTTCTACATCATGACACTCAATTACAAGTTTTTTTGTTTTGTTTCATTTGAGTAATTGAGTAATGTTTATATTTCTAAATTTTTGACTTCTTTTTATTGCTTTTATATTTTTGATTGTGTAATGGGTAATTGTGTAATGATAATGGGCGAATAATAACCGAATGGGCTATAATATAAAATAAATCATTTAAATATATGGACACTTATAAATTGGACATTGCATTGTATACTTGTTAATCATAATTATATATCTGTACTAAATTTATATGTATTGTCTGTAGTGTTCCGTCGATTGAATAAATAAATGTGTAGTATAATGAATAGGCACTAGCATACACTGAGAAAAGGTACATCTCCAAATTCAATTGATCTATAACAATAAATTATTTTGCTCGCCTTACTATTGATATAATAAGACACAAACAATGATTCAATTTTGCGTAACTGTAAATTTCTCGGCGCTTACCAACATCTTTTGTGTGTACCTACTAATAGATTTTGAAATTATTCGGCTCCTTTACCAACGTTTTAGTTAACTAAACATCCGTACGGCGCTAGTGGATTTAAAGAGTAGTACTCTATTTAAAAAGCGATCTTATCATATAAGACAATAAAGTAAAAAATGCGTTGGCACGTCCGTTTACTTACGTTGTTAGTTCGTTTCCGTTTTTTCTGTCATTTTTCGGTATGTACCTATACAAACATGAAACAACAAAAGGTGTTCGATCATAAGAAAATATTGCGTTGCAAGTTCTAATCTTTTGTCATTGAGAAAGTGTGAATTTATTATTTTCCTGACCGTGAAGTTAGTGTGTTGTGTCAATGAAACAAAGCTATGTATCTTTTTGAGTTGTTAAAGTCCTGGGGATTTGAGGATAAAATAGAATTATTCAGTAGTAAGTACAATCACTTATTTGTTTGTCATATTGTTTTAATTTAATGTGCAATATTTATTTATTTCTACTTAATATATTCTCGTAATTATATACATAGTTTCCACTCAAGAAATGTTATGTTAATGAAATGATTGCCAATGAATGTGCTTTTGCACAAAAAACATCAGACTACATAACTAACCTAACCTACAAATCAGTGTATAAATAATTTTGTGCTTAATAAAACCCTCTGATAAAACCACAATATTACACCGCATTGTTATTCCCAGATATAATGCTTCATTAAAATAATTCTAAATTATTGAAGTTTTGATGCATTGACCTATACTTAATAATTATATTCCTTATGTTTTCCCACAGAAAATATAATCGACTTTGATATTGAATGAACAAGATGTAACAGAGCTGAGACAAAGATACCACTATCATCTAAACGATATGGAGTGAGGCAGCACAATATTATTATTGTTATTAATGCGTATTATGTTGGAAGAGTTGGAACAGGAATATTAAAAAAAAATGTACTGCACTACAAGTATAGTATGTCTATGGCTGTTTTATTTGGTTTCCTATAATATGGTATATATTTTTATGTATGTTTTAATGTGTGTCTTTATTAACTGTCTTTATTTTTATTTTTTTTCCTTTGTAATTTTTAATAAACTATTATTTTACGCAAGTAACTACTTAAAAGATTTTTTTTATTTTAATTTCCTACCTACTTTTTCTACTTATATTAATCACAATGTTTATTTGTAAAGTGTGAATAATTATTCTAATAATATTATTTTTGTTGGTATGTTTCAAATAATTATACCGTTATTAGAAAAATAGATCACATTTTACAACTAAACGCGATTAATATTATTGGACTTTTGACAGCTAAATTTTGAGGTTATGTATAGGTACCTACATACGTAAGTATGACAAGTAATTCAATTGATTCTTACCAACGATTCGTTCTGCAGCGAACTTCAAGTTGATGACGTCACTGTGAAGAAGTTGTTGGTAAATGTACCAATGAATTGGTTGCGAAGTCAATAGATCTGTACCAATGAATCGTTGTTACGATCTCTGGTCCTAATTTGATAGTACGTACCAATGATTCGTTGTGAAATTTCGTTAGTATTTTTCTCAGTGTATGACATGACATCTGATATTATAACTTTGACACATTCCTTTTGAATAAAATGTGACAATTATACATGAATACATTCGGTAAATGTTTCATACTTTATTATCTGTATCATTATGACCATAATTAAAAAACTCAATTCAGTGAAGAGGTTTGTCACCCAACCTGAATGTTTAAATTTCGAAAAAACAAATGGCCGAAAATGGACATGTATGTACATTTAATAATGATAATATTCTAGTCAAATCCTGCATTGCATTGATTGACCTGTAAAATTATTTACATGTTAATTACTCTATTCTAAATTTTGTTTTTGTTACTTGATATTATATTAAATAATTGTATATGTATGTTTTGACTTATATTTCTTTTACGATTTGACATCTCAATATTATTATTATTTATTGTTTTTTACTTGTTATTTTGATTTGTTGTTTTTTATTTTGTATTTACTTATTGTTGTTACTTTTAATCTCTTACTTGTCAACATGTAAAAGGCTACTACTACTACTATACCATCACGGCATATCCCGCATTATTTTATTTTTGACTACTTTTTTTGGCTTTATATAACTTATTACTCTTTATATAACTTAATTATTTTATATTTGACTTGTGATTTCTGATTATCGTGTATGTTTGTATTTGTTGTCTATTATACTGTTGTTTAACATGTTAAAGGCTCACGCCGTATATTGATGAAATAAATAAAAATAAAAAAATAAATTGATTAAATAAAATATCCCACAAGTGGGGTAGCCAGCAGATCAGCTGCACGCATGTAAAAGGCGAAAGCCGTGAATATGGTTAAATAAATAAATAAATAAAACACCAAAAAATACGTTGAGCTTTTGGTGTTAAGTTGTGAAAATCCAAAGATGACCAATGAATTTGAATCTTTTTCATATTCTACATCACAATTCGAAATTCAATTTGATTCATAATAAGTTATTTTTTCACGTATGCTGTGTTATACAATTCGTAGTTCATACAATAAAAACAATATTATTATGATGTAGTGCGAATAATAGGTTCTTGAAATGGTGGTACGATCGCCCAGCAAAGCACATAATGAATATTTTTGCTGGCAACTCACTCGTACACGTGTGGGGCCCAAACAGCTGTTGGAGGTGCCAATTATAATATAAATCTACTAAATATTTGAGTTCGTTTATAAATATGCGTGTTTTTGTGTCCTCTACGGATGGCTATATATGGCTATTGCTATGGTTTTTGTACCTATTGTATTATTTATTTATTTATTATTTATTTTATTCTTCACTGTACATTGTTTACAATAATACAAATTTACATAGAAAATATCATTTATACAATTCAATGTACAGAGGGCGAGTAATTAATATTAATTTATAAATATTGTAAATATAAGTATATAAAACTATGTATTACCGTCTGGACACAAGCTATATTAGCTTCGCCAGATGAGTGAACATTTTTATATTTCGTATGTAATATGTATTTTTTTTGTAACATTTTTATTAATTGAAATAAAAAAAAATAATAATAAAAAAAATATTTTGACAACTCAAATCTATTTATCTTAGGCGTTTATATTAAAACTAGCTTTACGGAATTACTATGCAAAAGTCTAATATAATTTTTAATAAAAATAATTACATCTTCAATGGGGTACATGCATGTGTGAGGAATATGAATAAATGTTTTCAATTCATATTAATAAATATACGCTGATCACGAATATCCTAATAAGAAACGATAAAATAAAACTTTTCATTCATTATTTTCATTTTAAAAATCCAAATTTTCTGTTATTGAATTAGTCCGGTGTGACGTCGCTAGGCGCTATTTTGTATTGCCACACATTTCACTCTTAGTACTGTTTGTAGCGCCTGATATTGTCAAACACTGCTCCGCCACGAGTGAACCTTTTTGCGGCGAAGTCCGAAAATTGCTTTTTTAAATGGTGATAAAAACCTTAAAAATGCACATTTAAAAATATAAAAGGCACCATAATTTTTCTAATTTTCTGTACTATTTTTTGGGTTGAAATTTTTTTTTTGTGAATGTTCCCCATTCAGCGACGACGTTTCCACCCACTCAGAAAGTCTTATTTTTTAGTAAACACGGAGAGGATAGCTTGCATGATAATTAAATACAGCTGAACCGCTGGCTACCTCACTTGTGGGATAATATGCCCTGATGGTATAGTAGTTGTATTAGAAGAATAGAAATTGAATTTACCTATTTCTCTAGGTATTATACTTATATTATAAATTCATTCACTGTGTCGGTGTAAAGGTAGCGGAATTCCATAATGAAATTAAAAACAAATGATATCTCAACTTTATTGCTTCTTTTTTTAAAAAGACGTCCTTCGTTTTATAAGGACATTGTCCATCATTGACATTTTTTTACAATATACCTACACAGGATCAGACAGTCAATTATAGAACATGACAACAAAATGCAAAATCAAAAGGTAGACCAGCGAAGATCCATAATTTACCTGAGAAGTCTTAAAAAAATCATCAATGTTAAATGAATCGTCGTTGCATATTCAAAAAGAGTCATGTGCGAATATCTTTATTTAGGCATATTCTTTAAAAACTGTTCATTAGGGCATTAGGATATGCACATTTTCAGTCTATCATTGAATACGAATTTATATATTAGCATAAAAAGTAAAGTAGGTATAAATTTAATAATTTTGATTTTCGCTGATTTGTATGGGTACATAACATTTTTTGATTATTTAACTAACAATTTCTCTATTATTTGTTGAGCAAAGCCGGGTGTTTTATTCTAATAATACTTTATAAGGCCACAATGTAATGTTTCCCACGAGGTGAATAAATTTACAGCCAAATTACTGGCTTTGGACTTATGAATCAAAGGGTTTTTATATTACAGGCAACACTTAGTACACAGACGTACGAAAATTTAATGCGAGAAAAATGAATAATAAAATATCGTGCGAGTATTTTTATTTAGGCATGCTCTTAAAAATTGTTCAAAAGGGCATATTAATTGTTCTTTGAACTCTTAATTGGCATGTGATATTATTTTTAAAATATTAAATTTTAATATCTGACACTAATAATTGTTAAATCACTTAAAAAATGGTTTTAATGTCTTGGTGGTTTTAAAGGATTCAAAACATTTTTGTAACAAAGGTTTCAAAATATTTATATATTACGTCATTTAAATATGCATCGATGACATTAAGAAAATATACAAAAAGACGCGTTTTTAGTAGATAGCTTTCTCTGTTATAAAACATTTAAAGCTTCAAAAAATTTGTAAAAGTATTTAAAGATCAGCTTTTAGCTTTGTTACAAAACACAAATTGAAAGCTAGAATATAGATCTTTGACAGATTCTGGGTCTCGGCGGGCATAGGCAGGGGTCCTCCGCTCTATTGATGTCTTCCTTTCTCCTAACCGTTTCTGTCCCTAATCCTTCCCTTACTGTAAGTTTTCTTTATAATGTATGCGCATGATTGGCGGGTTTTCGGACTCGGCAGTGATTCTTTAAAATTATCATGTTCTTTTTTTCTTTCATTGTAGTATGTTTGGTAAGATTTATTTTGTAATGTGTTAGCAAACTTTGCTGGTTTATGTGCCGATTTTTTTTTATCTACTTGTATTACCTATGTATTGTAATAACTGTATGTTTGCGTAAACTATAAAATAAAAAAATAAAATAAAATAAAATAGATCCCCGTGGAGTTTTTTCTTTTTTAAAAGAGATATATTTGGGTTTTTGTTATAAACCCAAACAAAACCTTGTACGCCTTCTTTCACTGTAAACTAAAAGCTTCTGTCGTGAAAGGGAAGTTTGCCGGTGCCTGAGATCGAAACGCGCACCTATTGGGCACGAGGCCGAGACTCTGCCTCCAGGATACCGACTTACTCAAATTTTTGAAATACACTGAAAATCAAGTCTCTGAAATATAATGGATATCATATCTTTTCCTGCAACTTTCGAGTGTCCTGTAATAGAAAACGTAAACACCAGGTGAACGACATTTTAGAAAAGACGATCTGAATATTTATTACTTGCAATGTCGACCCGGTTTGTGGAAGATACTACCGTAATGGTTCCTAAAAATAGAGACACACCTAAAGGTTTGACTGCGCCGTAAGCTCTTTCGCTATTTTTTGAGTGAAATTTTCCATATTTTGTGTGTTATAAATGTTATGTAATATGGAAAATGAATTATTATAGATGCGATTATACTATGTATTATGAAATAGTCCGTGATTGGTATATAACATCATTATTAGGTAATATTGTTTTGGTCGTAATAATCATCATTGAGTGTTGGACGCATTATGGGTAAAACATCATCATTTGAACAGAATAAATTACATCGATTTTTTTAGATTTAAATTTTGTGCTATTGTTCTTTTCTGACACTCCAATAATCTGGTTTTTGGTCATCTTTCACATATTTATAACTATCAATTTATACTCTCACGTCATGTCCCAGGTACAACTGAACGAAACTTCTTGTTTCAACAAAAAAAAGCATATTGATATGATTTTAGATTACTATGTATTAATTATTATATTTTGTGAGCTTTTTTCGCTACCGTGGTTTCGATGGAGCATCCACCATTAATGAGCGATTATCTTAAACTCGCTCGTGAAATAATGTTCCCATACAATACACAATTATTATTGTTTATGCATTTCACCAAATACTGAAGTGTTTCTCCATATCACGTGTAAGTTACAAGCTTTTAAAAAAGCTGCCTGTACATCTTATCTTTTATCTATAATGTGTATGTACATAAATAGTCAGAAGGTATTTGACTTGGCTTGGTACAATACTATAATTAAAGAGGAATACAATCTGGTAAGCACTATGTTAAGTGTTTTATTTCCTCGACTATTACGCACTAAATGTTAATTAGTTTTCAATTCATTATTCACCCTCTTCTCTGACAGCGGTGGCCAACAATCCACCGGTGAAAGAAATTGAAATATATTGAGGAAAATAGAAAATAGTCAAAATCACTATTTATTTTTACTTATATGAGTTTAATTATTGCCTGAGGAATCAAAACTTTTTTACTAGTTCGCTCTGAAAGGAGTGTGATTTAAATTTATTTAAGTGAAAAACAACAGTATTTTTATTTATAACAAAGTTACAACAACCAATGTACAAAAAAAGTTAAAAATGAACTACTACTACTACTACTACTACTATACCATCACGGCATATCCCACAAGTGGGGTAGCCAGCAGATCAGCTGCATTTAAGAAACATGCAAACTGTCCTCTTCGTGCCAATATAAAATCAAGACATTCAGGATGGGTGGCAAACCTCATCGCTGAATTTAAGATGTATAATGTCTTAATTTTTTCGAACACCTGCCTGAAATGAACTCTAACAAAATGAACTCTAACATTCTTTTTCCTTGCTTCATTTGACACACTCTTTTCTGTGAGTTTTAGAGTAATATTTTCTTCTTCTTTAAGTGTCCTGTCGGGTCCCCCCAACGTTGGCGATCACCTCGGCGAACTTGACCCTGTCCTGCGCCGCTCGGAACAGCTCCTCCACACTTCGGATGCCGGTCCACTCCCTTATATTTCGCAGCCAGATCAGTCCCCTACCGGATCCTCGGCGTCCCTCAATTTTCCCCTTCAATTGGAGAAGGTGGTATTTCTCCCCACGCAGCACATGACAGATAATAACACACACACAGAGTAATGTCTATCTATCAGCATATATTTTTATTTATTTATTTATTTATTTTATTTACAAAACAGATTTTAAAAGATAAGTCATTAATGTCTACCTAACTGGGCATGAGCCCGTACCAAGGTAGACTGAGTCAGTTTTCACCTTACATTGTCTCAGCGCTCAATTTTCTTTACTTCAGTTACTAAGGTTATTTTCCCTACTTTATTTAATCATAACATAACACACGCTCACGCACGCACACATACATCCACACACACAAACACACTCATCCACATACACCCACACCCACATACATGCATACATACATACACACCCATACATACATATATATATACACACACACACATGTACAGATAACGCCACATATATTCATGCACATACATACACACTCAGTCACACAGGCAGATATGTGATCAGGGTCTCAGTGTTTCTGCGGCCCAACTGCTGAAGCCATGCCGTGATCCCTCCCCCAATACCAGAAGAAGCCGAAGCCCGGATAACTGTGTCATAAATCTTGTTAAGAATTCTAGGGGCAATATATGCAAAGTGTCTCTGGGCAAAGGAAGTTTTTACCGTTGGTACCACAAACCTCTCTGCCAATCTCGCCCTAGTTCCATGAGAATGGCCAAGACGCTCGTGCAACTCGGTGTGTCTCAAGTAGTACATCAGAATGTTCTTTGCATACAGCTGGCGAACATCCAGAACTCCAAATTCTGCAAACAAATCATCTGTTGGATATCGAAAGGGTTTCTTATTTATAAACCTAACTATGGACTTTTGTGCTTTTGCCAATGGGTCAAGGGCGGCACTCACGGCTCCGCCCCATCCTACTATGCCGTATGATATAATGCTATTTACAAGGGCAAAGTATATTGTCCTCAAAAGACCACGCGATAGGACATGTCTAGCATCTCTGAATGTGTGCATCATCCTTCTGAGTCTGTTTGCAACACCAACAATATGCTCGTGCCAACCCAATCTCTCATCCAATATCAAACCCAGATATTTTAACGAGGTGACCCTCTCAACAACCGGACAGTCACACATCCGCCGTGACATGCCAGTACTCGATCTGCAGCTATGAATTTTAAGTGGCGAAGTACATCTTTGCACATCGGGACCCCTGCTTATGGTCATGGACATATACTTAGTTTTGTCCGTGTTTAGTGATAATAAGTTTGTGTCCAGCCATTCCTTGACCTTTCTCAAGCCATTTTCACTGTTCCGGCAAGCCTCATCCCAAGATCCTCCTCGGAACAGCAAGACTGTGTCATCCGCAAAAGAGATGGCCTCTCCATGGTGCAAACTTAGTTCAACCAAGTCGTTTATGTAAACCAAGAATAACAAAGGCCCCAACACGCTACCCTGTGGTACTCCATAAAGCACCTGTCTTTGGTTTCCTATCGTATTTCTGACTTTTGTCATTTGTTGCCTGTCTTTGAGATAGCTTTCGAACCACTCAAGTGCTTTTCCTGTAACACCCAGTCTATTTAACTTATATAGCAGTAGCCTATGGGACACCGTATCAAAAGCTTTAGCTAAATCGAGAAAAACTGCCATGCATTTTTCTCCTCCGTCTATTATCTTGGTGATACTCTGTGTCAGATACCCCACAGCATCCTGAGATCCCATACCAGGACGAAAACCAAACTGTCTCCCTGAAATAATCTTTCTTTCTTCGAGGAATTTGTTTAACCTATTTTTCACTGCGGTTTCATATATTTTGGATATACTGTTTAGTATACTGATTGGTCTATAATTATTAACATGCGTAGAATCACCACCCTTAAATATTGGACATAACACTCCCCTTTTAAGTTGTCGAGGAAAAATTCCGGTAGAAAAACTGAGATTTATGATATAGGCTAAGGGATGGATGACTTCAGATTTACACATCTTCAGAATCATACATGAAATGCCATCTGTACCAGCAGATTTTTTGTTTTTTAATCTATCGATTATTTTTGAAATCTCGTTCTCATTTACCAAGTTAAAACATATATTTTGATCAGAAGTTATGGGAGATGCTTTCATTCGATTTATCAACTCATCTTCATCACAACCCAAGTTTGACAAAATATCAGACGCGAGTGACCTTCCAATATTAGTAAAATAGGTATTTATGTAATCACATACTTCTCCTACATTAGAATCATTTATGGTAACCAGGTTATTTCTCAAGTTCATTTCCTTAATTTCGTCATTAATTTTTTTACGGTTTCCCATCTCGTTTAGAGTATCCCAAGTCTTCCTAGGATCATGTGCAACTGAGCTAAATTTTGTCTTGTAGTATTCTAGCTTAGTATTTGAGATCAGTTTCTTACATGTATTCCTATATTTTAGGTATTTCGTCCTCAGACGTATATCCTCAGGACATCTCCTTACCGCCCTATGTAGTGCGTCCCTAACTCTAATACTTTTAAGTAAGCCTTGCGTCATCCATGGCTTTAATCCTCTCCTACTGTGAGGAATGGGTTTAATAGTTTTATGTCTTTGTACTATGTCACTAAGTGTATTTACAAAATAATCTGCAGCCTCATCAGGGTCAGTTTTTTCATAGAGTTTATTCCATTTTACTGTTTTCACACATGTTATAATACTCTCATAGTCTATATGAATATATGTTTTTTTTACGTTCGATTTTTTGTCAAAAGCAGAATAAGACATAGATATCATTGTAGGATAGTGATCTGTAATAAGACTGTCACATACCATTCCAACAACATTAGCATTTTTACAGCTGCGAACAAATACATGGTCCAGCAATGAATCCTGTCTCGTTGGCAAATTTATGGCAGATAACATGCACCTTTCAGACAAAAGTCCAAGATAGTCTGCAGCCTGAGGATGAGTCATACCCTTAATGTCTATGTTAATGTCACCAGCCATTACAAGATCCACACCACCATCCACAGGCAGCACCTCACACAATGAATCCAAGAATGGCCGCACATTGAATATTGACGGCGATCTATAAATTCCATATATTTCTAAATTATTGTTTATCATGATTCTTAGACAATTTGCATCATCCAGTACAGGCTCAGTAACTCTAACATTCAATGTATGGTGAGTAAATACAATTACACCATCGTTCTGTTTGTGATTATTCTTAGTCATGTATGTACTATAGTTATCAATATTATAATAATTTGTACCATCATTCTTAATCCAACACTCTGTAAGGATTATAACGTGGAACGTGGATTTAAAGCTTGATAGGAATACAATCAGACTATCAAAATTTTTATTACAGCTTCTAATATTACAGTTTAATAAATTTATCCCCTCAGATGTTTTACAAAGTAATCCATCACATTTGCATATACTCAGCTTATATGTATTTATAAGTTCTTTATCCAGTAATTCATTTAACTCCCTATCGCCGATAGTACGTATATTCATTAGAGCTACTGTCAGTATGAACCAATATAAAAACACTGTATGGCAGTCCCAAACTCACCAACTCAGTAGCAATACAATAACCCTTAACTCTGCTTATTATGTTTACAACTTTACAATATCCAACGACAGCATCATTATAATATAGACTCAGCATACAACATTTCGCACTATCCTGTGAGGAAAAAGAAATATCATTTATATCTCGGTAATCGAGCGACATCAATGCAATTTGTACTATGCACATAACCTCACCGCATGTACCAGCATTTAGATCACACTTTATGCAATGCATATCTTCGACAATACATGACGAATTTACTTCATCTACTTCAACAAGTTCAGTAACACTTACAATTCTCCCACACAGAACATTGCAGTCATCTATGCTACGAAATACCGAAGCACAATCTGTCATTTCAAACAATACTTCAACCACACGCAATACTATCATCGTTACTGCACACTCAAAACAAAACGATTTACTCTTAATTACCTGATATTTTACCCTCAATATCTCTCTACTACTTTTACATTCGTCATCATTCACTCTCATTGCAAGACAATTCAAACACATCTTAATATCAAAACAAGACTCTTTCACACACAACTTTAACATTCGTACATCACACATATACTTTCTGTATTTTGATTTTACAATCTGCACAACTCTTTTTTCACTAAAACACATACACTCATTCATACCAAGGTCACATTTAGAGCACAAACATCGCAAACAATTCAACACTGACACACTCGTATAACATTCATTATTCCTCACAGACAGCACGATACCAAGCACGGCAGCCATATTTACAACGTCACAGCTACTTTGCAAAGAAAAAGAGATATGACATAAGCTACGGTTATGATTCAACAAAAAACATTTCATCAAAAATAAAACTAGTGATATTAAAATTGATATGATACTAATATTGTAGGGTCCACCTTGAGTACGGGCATCTCCCCATCAGATATATTGAAGTGAGTGGAAATTTTTGACATCAATGATTCGGCTGCTTTCCGTCTTTCTTGTTTTGATAGTGCCGTCCTTGATCCATATGAATTTAATATTCTTTTCCCTGCACTCAGTCCTTGTTTTCATGTATAAGTGTCTCAATCGTGGAGTAAGTGCCTCTTGAACATATATAGGGGTACCCGGTGGCAGCCCAATATGCGAAGAGTTTAGTTTCTCTGCTTTTTCGATCTTAGTCCGGTTGAAGATTCTTACGTAATTCAAAAATTTATTTCTTAGCTCCGCCGTAGACAGATCGACCGATATACATCCCTGCCGTGAAACATCCACTGTGGTTGGCTCGACCGTATTCTCTTCATTTCGCCGTCCTCCAAAAACATATCTCCTGACTCCAAGAATATCGGCGTTTTGAAGGTCTAATCCCACAGCCTTTCCAACCATCCTGGCAATCCCAACAAGATCCTCTCCCTGACTCCTTGGAACACCTTTTATTTCCAGTTTGGAACTATTTGCCCTTTGCTCCTCCCCATCTATCTTCTCCTCCAGAAAGTCTAAGCGACGTTGCAATTCCTTGCAATTTTTTTCCAGTTCATCTGTTTTTCTACTTTTTTCCTCCATCTCTTTCATCTTGGCGCAAACCGCATCATATTTTTCAGATAAGAATTTCATAGTCTGTCTCATTTCTTCATTCTCCTTCAGGACATGCTGAATAAGTGTCTTTTGGTCATCCAGTTTGTTGATAAAATCATTGTTCATCTTATCTAGTTTACTCAAGATGACATTCTCCTGAGTGACGGTCTCCTGCAGATGAAACGATTCAGGGGAGGGAGATGGACCAGTCGGCACAGAACTAGATCTGGGGTCCTGCAGCTTACAGGTGGGGCATCGCCATTGATCCTTCCTTATTCGTGGCATCTTCTTGTATCCTTCGGCAGTTATTCCCAGGCAGGAGAAGTGGTAGGTGTCGTAGCATCTGCTGCACCTCATCACCTTTGCTGGACTTAGGTTCTCCACACATTGTTTGCACTTATTCATTTGAGTATTTCTTTCGACTATTGTGAAGTTTATTACAATCGGGTGTCGCTTAGATATCTATGGATTTAATATAAAAGTTTCAGTTGCTTATGGTCAATGAATAGGAGTATTGTCTATAATATTGAATATTCAGTGACCAATAAAACTGCAATATACAACAAGACAACTTTTGCGGATATGATCCCAACGAAACAAGCAGAACGCTAGTAATATTTTTGGAATTTTTGATTTTTTAAATAGTGTTCTATCGTTTAACCACGTACCGCTGTACTTTCAGATAATGTGACGAATAACACCAGAAAGAGCTCTTTTAAACAAGAATAGTTTCCAACCACTGTAATCACGATAGACAAACTTTCAGTAATTTACACTACGCGCCGAAACAAAACAGGTGTTAGCTGTCAAAGTTCTAGTATTGTACATATACCAGGGATGTTGCGGATGTCGATTTTTAAACATCCGCGGATGTGAATGCGGATGCGAATTTTTGAAGGCTAACATCCGCGGATGCGGATGCGAATGCGGATCTTCAAGATGTTATAGGAAAAAAGTAGGAACTATCTTAGTTGGTAGGCCCCACTGTCAAATATGTGACGAAATTGTTGCTACAATAATATGATTTTTTTGGGGATTTTTTTTTTCTTTTTTGTTATTTGCAAAAATAAAAACGCGTCCGATCTTGTCACCAATTTTTTCGTTCCCATTGGTTCATGTCAGGTGCGAACGGCACGCGCCATTCGCCGGCCCCGCCCCATCTCTTTCTTGTCGCAACTTGTCATACATCCGCATCCGCATGAACATCCGCATCGATTATTGCGGATGCGGATGCAGATGTCCAAATACATGCGGAAGCTCCGCATTTGCGGATGCGAATATTCGCGACATCCCTGATATATACCATTACGTAATATCCCATAAATGGGGTAGGTGGTATAGAATTCACAAGTACCTAATAAGTATATCAGCATCCCTCGTTGTGCCAATAAAAAATAAAACACTCAGATTCAGTGGTGAGGTAACCACAATGTACATAACTGTACATTGATTACCTCGTCATTCGATCGAAGATGTTAACGCCTCTTACTTGTTTTACAAATAATACCAGCGTTTTACAAGATATTTGAAAACTTACAAAAAAAGCAAGAGTAATGCATAATACAAATATTATGTATACGAGTTACAATCCATTGGATTGGTTTGCAAGGAGTTTGAATTTTCTTCTCCACTCCTCCCTATTTTCAGTTAGTCTCTTTAGTTCTTCGTATGTGCAACAGTTTATGTCCTCCTTGAGTTGGTCCATATAAACGTCTCTTGGTCGGCCTCTACCATTTCTGCCTTCAGTCCTATACCCTCCGCGATGGTGATAAACAGTCCTGGATGCCTGATGTTGTGGTCAATCCAGTTAGCTTGTTGTTGGCCCATTCATTCAGGAGTAATAATAATATTACAAATATAATACTTATATAATACCATTAGTCATGTCAGCTGTAGGGGCAACTCCAAAATCTTTAATAAATAATTTAGAAAAATTAGATTTACCGGTTATTTGTACATAAAAATTCAAAAATCTATTATAATAAACACTTGTAATATTGTTAGAAAGTTTTTGAACACAGATATTTCAGGCACAATGCTGGTATTTTGAACCCGCGTTCTGAGCCTAATCCTTTGATATCCTGTATATCTGGATAGGTGAATTTTTCCCGGCATTAGACTGTTAAGTTTTTGTGTGACCACGACTGATCATATGGAGACTTATCTGGTTTATAATGCTGAGAAGTGTGGATGGCCATTCGGCCACCGCATAAATTCAATAAATTAACATAGGAGTCCTAACCTTTGCCGGAAACTTCACCATCACAAAAAAAATTGTACTATTTTTTTATTCGGATTTATTTGAAATGGTTGTACACTCCTTGTTATATAAGCTACTAACGACTTACGACCTACTAAGGACGTGGATACACGTTGCCTCTCTTATCACTTTCACTGAATGTTAATCGTATTTTAATTTTCTAATTTTTCAAGCTATTTATGCTTTATTTAAAAAAAGCTTACCAAACTTATTTTCGTTTCTTTTTTTTAATAAGTTTACTTTAATTGAAGTTTATTTCCGTCAATTATGTCGATTTCAATTATTCTACTTATGCTCGCGTGGTTGCCATTTGGTGAGATAAGATAATAATATAATTATTTGAAATGCTATTTATTTATTAATTCATTCATATTCCGTTAAGTTACAAAAATAGCTCTTACACTTTTTTCTGCAAATTTTCGGATGGCGTTTATTCGTTTGGGCACGTGGAAAGAATGAATGAGGACAGAATGACCAAGAAGATATATTTGGCTGAGAGGAATGGTGCTCGGAGATGTGGACGTCTGAGGATCAAATGGCAAGTTGATCATTTAAATCCAATCCTACAGGACGGCCAGTTTTTGGGCACATTAAACAGGAGAGCATGCATGAGGAATTGTATGACAGTGACGGAAGCGAAAGATGTATGCAATAATAGAAGGAAGGGGCGGTCGATCCTTTCTGCCTACCCCGCAAGGGAAGTGGCGTGATGGTATGTATGTATTTATTCGTAATATATTATTCGTATACTTATTTATTTATTTTATTCTTCACTGGCCATTTGTTGCAACAATAATTATTACACAGTAGGTATAAAAAACATCAGTTGAATAATATACAGAGGGTGAGTTTATTGCTGTATTTCAATATCTTCCAAGTAACCAAACGTAGACAAACTGTACTTAGCGATCGACTGGCGAACTTTTCGACAATCTACCTACATGTACAGTGTAATTATGCGTTATTGTTGCGGTTATAGTCGAAAATTCGTTTGTAGTCGATCGCCAAGTGCATGTTTGTCTAGGGGGGCTGGTACAAATAAACTTAACATCTCCAATTGAGCGACGATGATTGTATACCAGTCCGGAATGTTTTACTTCTCTTGTCGTAAAAAGTAAGGATTTTTTTTAAGATACCTATATCCATTTGATCCGTGGAGTTCCCGATAAAGAATAAATCTCCCTTTCGTTTCTGTAAGTAAAGGCAGTTGATCGAAAAAAAATAATGAAATCTCGAATTCAGCGATGAGGCTTACCACCTAAATATTACTATTCTGTTGGTACATAGAGGACAGCAACTTATTATATGTATGGTTTCTCGGAGGGAACTTAGGTACCACGACGTTTCGATGAAATATCATTCATCATCATCAGGTGGCAGACATTTCAAAATGCCTGGAGACTCACTCATAACATGACCTCCAGGCCACCATATTGTGGGCCTAACATCCGAAGCTCCTAGCAAAAATGTGCGTTTTCAGCTAGCTCCTGAAACCCTTTTGAGTATATTTATTTGATGCGGTTGGTCTATTAGCTACTGCACTTGTGGGATATGCCTTGATGGAATAGTAGAACTATATTTACTACTTAAATGAATACTAAGCAAAGGCTGCACCTTATAATACATTCTTTTAAATAAACATACAAAGGTGTGACTTCTCGTTTACGTAGATGAGTACCTACGAAAGAAATTGGCAGAACTTTAGTAATATAACTTTGAATGTTCAAATATATGCAACGTACCAACATAATATGTTCAGTCCCTTCATATTGATGTATCTTGACATCCTGAACATCGATGTTAATAGTTTTTTTTTGTATCTCAGAGCTCTGAAAAATCTTGTTTATTTTTTAATGCAATTTATAATTTATTGTACATTTATTATAAGTAATAATGCATACAATTAAGAATTGGAGCAGCCACCAATGAGGTATATAGTATGTACTAGTAAAAAAATATTAATTTGCTTGAAAAGCTTGTACCAAAATTAAAAACAAGACAAAAAATTACTAATGTTATTTTCCCTAAATGAGTTATTCTCTATTATTAAATTAAATATTTACTACTAAGTAAAAACACGGCCTAAATTCATACCTGTAACCCGAAATATATGTCACGGTTTCAATAAACAGATTTAAAACCCAAAGTGTTTTTACTTATAATATTTAAGATAAAAAATGTTTGCTCTTTGACTTCATAATATAAAGATGGTACTTAGTGTACATCTTATATTCTTCTTCTTTCTGTGCCATGTCAGGTCCCCCCGACGTTGGCGATCACTCCGGCGAAAACCTCTCTGTCCTGTGCTGCTCTGAACAGGTCATCCACTGTCCTCATTCCGGTCCATTCTCTAATATTGCGCAACCAGGACATCTGCTTTCTGCCAACTCCCCGTCTTCCTTCTATCTTGCCCTCCAATATAAGGCGGAGGAGACGGTACTTCTCTCCACGCAGCACGAAAATATCTTAATAACTTCCTTCTATCTTATATACCTGAAAAAAATGCACGTAAACCTTAAAGCTGTTCAAAAATAAATAGAACTTTTAGATTCCATAAAACAGTCGCAAACGAGTGGATGGCCTTTAGAAGAATAGAAAAGATCTCTTAGATTTGAATTAATAATGATCCATCCTTACATTACTACATCAATGATCTCATATCGGTATACAGAGTATTTTTACAGCTGAGCTCGTTATGTGACTATCATGATATTATGCTATAGGTAATGTGTACATATTATTATTATTATAATACAGGTAGGTTCTAATGCTAATACAGTTTGGCTAAAGTGGTGGTGTCGTGTCATGACTCGCTTTATTTCAAAAAGAATGCTATTCATTTTATTTCACATGCTACTCATTAAGTACATATATAATATTATATGTTATTGTATACGTGTATATAACACATGCTAATATAAACTTCGATACAAATAATCAAAAGTTTTCCGTAGCTATCAGTAATTCAAAAAGGCACTAAGTTAGTCAGTTAGCTCCGTTTTACGAATACCTTCCTATCGCAGAATACTCGAAACTTTCAATATATTTATATATAATACAAAATTCTACAGAATAAATGTGTGTATTTAAAACATAATTGAATAAAGTACATCAAATTATTCGAGACAATACTGTTCTTTAAAGAATGTGGTACGATTTTTACGGGCTTGCTTTTATTCTGTTTCATCGTATCCCCTCACGCTATATCCCTTGTCATATAAGCAGAGACGTTGAAATAACATGTCGATCTAACCTTACACATTTTCTTCGATTCTTACGTATTCTGGCATGTTTTTAGTAATTTATTTGTTTGAATGAGGCCTTAAACACCATATAAGTAACAAAATAATACTTTAATGCAAAAAAAACTTTTTTTTTTATTTAATGAAAATAATACAATGAATAAGAAATACATACAACTTAGGATAATGAGTCACGCCAAATCTAAAAGATTTGTCGGCGTGTAATAACAACATTACTATCATTATTTGTGTGATGCCTCTGACAAAGGTATTCTCGGACTTGTTTCTCTTTTGACTTAATGCTTTGTCATTATCGCACAAGTTATTCTATATAACATTAAGATACGTACCAACTCGGCGTATAATCGACACACCACTCACAACACTATAGCGTTCATGTACTCTGATACTCACGCGATTTATTTTAGGCCCCCCTACCATTATTTCTTCCCGTCACTCTTATTCAATGATGAAACTACTTAATATTCATTAATAATAATAATAAAAAAACGAAATATAAACAAAATGAGCTGGTCATTAGCTTGATGGTAGAGTTTCGGAATTTCAATCGAGAGACCTGGGTTCGATTTCAATCGCTGCTGACCCACTTCACTCTCACGATACAAGGATATTGCTTTCTGTGAGGTTGTCTCGGTGAATTATTAATCTAAATTCAGAGTGGGTGACATTATTTATCGTTGAATATTAAATCCTCAGTCTCTGGTGCACTGTGAACAGATTAAGGAGTGATGTCGGATGTACAGGGTCACACCTAAATCAATGGTGACTCCCAGACTCTCCGTTATGTGTTTGTGGTGCTGACCAAATAACAGAACACGTGGTGAACACCTTTCCCAAATATTCATACGTTGGCGGATTGCAAGCATCTAGTTTAGGGTCGAACGACGCGATTTCATGGCAACAGGGTCAAAGTCTTAAAATATTAGGTAGCTGATGCTGTGAATATTAGGTGTATATTGGGCAAGTTTTTTAAAAAAAATCATTGGTAGGATGATGGGTTGGGGTAGATTTTTCAATCGAAAGATTCACTCCATTTAGTCCACCTCCACGATACGAACATAATGCGTATAAGATTGTTTGGGTTGTATTTGAGTCCATATCAAACCCAGATATATCTTTCAAATATATCATATGTTTCCAAAACAGATAGAAACCGATATTGTTTTCTTCACTCTGCCCTGTTTTTTATAAATATACAGGTATAAATATGAAAAAAGTATAGCGTACAGTTCAATATCAATATATTATAATATATAATTTGTCTCATACTTTTGACGGTAGGCTGAATAGAAAATCTGAAAATAATAATAACGTAAATTTATATTATTATTTTGTCATCCATCCATCAACAACAGCTGCCACTTCCAGCTGATGTCCCTGACGAATGCATTTATAATTATTGTTGCTGGAAATGTCATCAATGCATCGCGTAGAGAAATGGATATAGAATTATCAATAGGAATATTCTATTTAGTTATAAAATATGCAACTTTTCAAAGTAGGTGCCATTTGCATGCAGATTTTGGAGTACAACAAAACAAAAACTAAATTATCAAATATATTATCTTGGATCTATGTACCTACGTATTTTATTTTAAATGTCCCGTAGAGAGATTTCGACTCTTTTTTGTCGGTTTTTGAGGATACTGCAGATACAGAAACTAGTAAAATATAATGAATTAAGACGAGATAAATTGAATAAACACAATATGTACTTCCTCTAACTTCCAAATGACTTTTATTAACTTCGCTTACTAGTATTAGAGATATTCGGATAGTATTAGAGATATTATGATAGTATTCGGAGTATTAGAGATAGTATTAGAGATATTCGGATAGTATTAGAGATATTATGATAGCATTCGGAGACTCTCGACTCCATTATCAGGCTATTAGAAATGGATTTGCAACAAGTACCTTCGGCTAATAATATCGAAAAAAATAAATAAGACATTTAACATCTGCAATTCAGAGATAGGGCATGCCTTAATTTTATTAGCACTTAGAGGACAACTTGCATATTCACTACTACCATATTATGTGGGCATACCGCGGCATTTCCCACAAGTGGGGTTGACCATCTGCGTGTAATAAAAATACAAGCTGTCCTCTCCATGCTGACAAAAATAAGACATTCAGAATAGGTGGCAAACCTCATCGCTGAATTTGAGATGTAAAATGTCTTTATTTCTTCGAACATCTGCATTTTTTTTTAATTTTATTTATTCAGTAAGGATCAGACAGTTGAAACAATTAGTATAGACATTAAAAGACAACAATAGACAAACCAATTAAGATCCCCTTTTTACCAATCTAATAAACATAAATTTGAGACTTAAAATGATAAAACACATATAAATGTAAAAAAATGTGAAAATGTAAAAATGTGTAAAATGATAAAATGTAAAAGTGTATAAAAAGTGTAAAAAATGCAAATAAATGTAAAAAAGTATAAAATGCAAAATGTATAAAACGCGAAAAATGTAAAAAAGCAAATAAATGTAAAAATACACAACCCAACCCAACCCAAATTTTACAGGATACTCGAAACGTTACAAAAAAGAGTGGGAGACCAATTCTTTGCCGAGTGTTCTACGGAAACACGAAATTTTTACTGTGGTATTAGTTACATATCCTAATAATCTAATCGTAACTTATGAAAAATGTATTACAATCATTATTGATTTGTTTTAAGCAAATATAGGAAAGTAATAAAATACTTCATATTATAAGTAATAACGAGATATTATGTTAACCGAATATTAACAGTGATTTACTAATTATGTAATACTACCTCTCATACACAATAACGAATTATGTAAATTAACAAATAATAAATTACGTAAATTATAATATATAATAAACACGTGCATCAACAAATTACTCGTAGCAATAAATCAAATAACTCTTTAGGTTTTCACGATCTTTAACATCGTGTTCGGTGGTTTTCGGGATCTCCGTGTGGTAGTTTTCAACTTTTTCTTCGGCGGACGTGCTGCCGCAATCTTCAGGAATGTAGAGTCTGAAGATGGCGGCAGCACTATCGTCGAATGCTAGAGTTAAAAACTACCACACGGAGATTCCGAAAACCCCCGAACACGATACCAATAAATTTTATTTTTAATTCAACTTTAAATTCTCACACCGTGAAGAAGGCAGAGAGAACACAACGCTTTATTGATCCATCATCATCATCATCACCATAACACTATTTTCTCTTCGAGGTAGGCAAAAATGATCGAGTGCCATTTTTTCCTGTCTTTGCATACATTTTTCACTTCTGTCACTGTCATAAAACTCCATTCCTTGTGCATGCCCTACTATTCAATGTGCTCATCACCATTCTGTCTTGTAGGATCTAGTTTATATGATCTTGCCATTTAATCCTTGGAAGACCATATCTCCTAGCACCATTCGAATGGATCCTCTCTCTACCTAAACTTTTTTCTTTCACTTCCTTATCATTTATGCCAATATATGCTGATTTCTCTAACTTACTCAGTTGACTCAGCCAGGATCATCACCTATCAAATTTTTTGATCTACATTTAGTTTAGATATATGAATTCACTTCTAAATAAGCACGTGTGCAGTAGTATTGTGAAACAATGAACGAGTATTTTATATTATTAATTATTCTTTAAACCTGTGGATATTACCTGTGTGTTTAATTGGGCTTTGTAACTCATACTGATTGGTGATTTTGACTAATGAGACTGCAAGACTGATTTCTAGTATTTTGGGATTTTTATTTTTAAATTTAGTTAGTTAGTTTTAAATTTTAAATTTAGATAGTATAGTAGTATAGTATAGTATTTTTAAATTTACTTTGACTTTTTTTAGAAAATTTTAACTTTTGCTTTTTTTCTCAAGACTAACGCCCGTATTCACCAAGAAAATCTGAGCGTTCGATCAGCTCAAATTACGATCAACGTCAAATTTGGTATTCACCAACATATTTTAGGCTCCCTCAGCGTGATTTGAGTGAAAATTTCCCTCAAATTTGATCGGCCAATTGAGGTGGATTAACTTTTGCTCAGCGTCGATCTGTCAAAATTATTCTATAATGTCCGCCATACTTGTTTCGTAATGTTGGCGTTTTATTTACAATTTATTGAATATTTTTTTGTAGGCGGCATGTAATAATTTATATATATATGTATATTTATAAATAAATTATTTAATTAATTTATTTATTTGTTTATTTATAATAACATATACGGCACAAGGCCATTAAACATATACAAAAAAATCACAAATAGTTCGATTCAATACAACAATCCTTTCAATCGCAGTCGCACTTTCTTATCACACATAAAAGGCACCTTCAACGTAGGTCAGACTTCTGGGAACCATAAAAGACAGCTCGCTAACTTTTGAGAAGCACATTAGTTCTCTTGTCAGTGCTTGTTTCTTTCATCTGCAGCAAATTGGGATGATAAAAAGGTGTCTCACATTAGACACTAGGAAGTCACTAATTGTGGCTCTGGTAATATCCAGACTAGGATATTGTAACAGTATTTTAGTGGAATTACCTGCTTGTCAGATCTATAGGCTGCAATCAGTTTTGAAGTCCACTGCACGTGTTATCTTTGGAGTACAAAGGTGTACACGTATGACTCCACTTTTAAAGGAACTTCATTGGCTACCAGTGGAGACTATAGTGCAGTTCAAAGTGTGAATGTTAGTTTATAAGGCACAGAATGAGAATGCCCTAGTTTATATTGCTGAATTGTGCAGGTTGAAATATCAAGAAATGAGCCCGCAGAGGAGAATTTTAACTAATTATGGGGATAGAGCCTTTTGTGTGGCGGGACCCAACCTCTGGCATGGATGCCTCGCTAGCGTAGGCAAGCTGCAGATCTTAAGACATTCAGAAAGGATCTAAAAACCTTATAAATTACTAATTACTATTAAATATTGTATTCTGTTTTATATTATGGACGTGGATACATATTATATCCAAAACATTTAATTTAATTCAACATAATGTGTCTTCTGACATGGATGCAGTTGTGTATCCGAGTTTCTATAATGATGTGGATGTAATGTCCTAGAATTGATGAATTGTTCAGTATCATTGAGGTGCTTTGGCACGTTAACGACACTTTCATGTTGTCCAATAATAATAATTATAATAGTTCTACTTTCGACTAAATATGTTACAGAGTACTTACTAAACAACATGAATATCTTTTATTTATTTATCTTATAAACAGCTTATGCCTTTTACAAATAAATAAAAACAAATACAAAAATAGTAACAAGATTTTTATTTATAATTTTTCATATTGTACATATCTATGTTATAAAATACCACGGATAGTGTAATAGTTCAATATTGCAAGGAATTAAAATTATTTCTTGATGGTGAATTACCGTGTATTTTAGTTATATACGGAGTATTTCAGTTATTTTTCTATCCTTGTTTATAATATCTTTTTAATTTCAACCTCACCGGCAAACAGTTTTGACAACAATGCATGATTCAATTAAATGCTAGCTGTCAAATTGACTGCTATCAAAGTAATATCTGTTTAAGTTCAAGTCTTGATTTTGTATAAATAAAGGCATTTATAAATATTTAAAAAATATATATATATAATTTTTAAATGATGCATATATTTTTTAAATGGCTGAAAATTATTTTTATTGGTATAATTATCAAAAATATACTTTTTAGTTACTTTAATGGCTGTTTCCGTAAATAAATGTCAGTTTCATTTCATAATATTTACATTGTATCCATGGATACGCACGATCAAATTCGACTCAGCTAAGCATTGTAAATTTTCGTTGGTGAATACCTATCTACGTTGAGGAATGCTGAGGGAGATTTAAGCTGATCGTTTGCTCAGCTGATCGTTCGCTCAGTTTTTCTTGGTGAATACAGGCGTAAGACATTTCTGGTAAGAGTGGAATCTTTGCTGGTCCACATGTTGAGTGTATTAATTGTCAACATGTTATGTTATGACTGTTTGATTCTTTAATATTGTAAAAATAAAAAAAACCTTAATTCAATTTAAAAAGTTAAACTGTGGTGTCATTTTTTTCTCTTTATTTCAGCAAAGCATGCATGGCCTCCTTATTGCGTCGTATTTTGTTTGGGTTTTGCGAAATTATTACCGAACATTAATTAATGTTTGTTTACAATAATTCTAAGGCTGTTTTCACGTAATGAGGTTGTTCACCCACTCGAAATGCCGCACTTAATTGCTCATTAAAACGTGTAAATCATTATTACGTTTTGACTTGGAAAAAATCTGCTTAAATAAAATTCATGAACACGGAAGATACTCATGCCGAAAAAAATAATTACAACCTTTTCTTAGTCACATGCATTCCTCATCAAATTTTAATAGATTCTTGTTTACATAATTTGGGCTACGTAAAGTCCTCAGCAAATACATAACAAGTTTGACTGTAACAGGATTCCCACTATTTCCTGGGTGTTTTTGAGTATCTTGTAAAATACAGTTGTTCGTAAAATATAACGAATTTGACATTTAATATCCAACGGGTTTGTTGAAAGATTTTTTTCTGACAAGCGATAGTTCCGCCTTCTGTTTTGAGTTGTACAACTGATAATTTTATGATACTTTGTATTAATTTATAATCACGTAAACAATGTAAAGTGACAGTTCGTATGTTTATTGAATGAAATTGGTATGCTGGTCACCTCAATCGTAGAACAAACCATAATTTTATAGATAGGGTAAATACAAATGAATAAAAACCTTAGAAAGTATAATTTATTACTACAAATTTAAAACTCAAAACAATATGAAGTGAATTTTCATATAAATGTAGTTTGGTAGTCGAATTACACAAATTACGGTTTATAATAACATAATTAAACAAATTACTAGCTACATAGCTCGTGTTGTATTTTTTAAATTTAAATAAATTTACAGCTTAGTTTGTTGTAGGTAATATGCATTCTATTTAGTCATGCAATGTTGCAATAAAACGCCTGAAATATATGCAACCTAATAATCACAAAATAATAATTTACTGCACCTTTTCGTATGCAACCACATTAACATTTAGTGTTTATTTTTATAACAAACTGTATTAAAATAATATTCAACATATTATTAGAGATTGTATGCACATAGGCTTTGATAACGTACCTCGATCGAGCCAGCTGTAAAAATACAGTAAATTTACAATATTACTAGCCCGTGGATTTATAGTTTCCCTTTTATTTTACTCTTAATAAATGTACCGCCTATAATATTATAATATATATATAACTAAGGATCCATAAAACATATACAAGTACTGTAATAAGTGATCCTGATACTTTGAGCTTATATCCTAATGAAATTAGGAATAACTATTGTTGCCTTTAAGACAAATAAATGTTTGTTTTGGAACCTGGAAATTTTTATTGACAACTTTCATTGTGTGACCTTGAGACGGCGAAATGGTTGCTAAACGACGCTAGAAGAAGCTATTATTTTTTATCGCATGCGTATTAATAATAAAACTAAGTTTTGAAAATTATGTGCCTATTTAAAAACGTATATAAAACGATTCTTACCGTTTTTTGTCAAATGAAACATGTAATTTCTAAGGTGATTGAGTTTTTCCTTATTTTAAAATTAATGCATAATTCATTTACGTTTTACTTACATCAAATTCTTATAGTAGTTAAATATAGGTATGTAAATGTTTGATATATGACGAAACTTTATTATGTTTAATCTAAAATTGATCAACAAAATGAGTAAATTGAACTACTTTCCTCCAGCTACACCGTTGTGTGAATACGAGCTTCATTTTAATAGAATTTCAGACGCTATTATCGAAAATGAACGTCATACTCGTGTTTGCATCGTGGGTGACTATAACATCCCAGCTATAAAATGGTCCAAAAACGACAAAGGTAGTATTGAAACTATATGCCTAAGACGTAGCTCACTAGTGCAAACTCTCTTGGAAGCCATAAATTTTATGAACGTTGAGCAACACAATTTAATTGTAAATAAAAATAACTCAATTTTAGATTTAGTACTTTCAAATGCCAATTGTACTGTTGAAAAGTGTGATTTCCCTTTAGTTCCCGAGGATAGTCATCACCCTTCTGTGTTAGTAAATATACCGATGACTTTAGGGGAAACTCAATTAAAGGTTAATAGTACAGTTAAATACAATTTTCATAAGGCTAACTTTGATTAAATTAATTTTGAGCTCAGTAGAATAGATTGAGACCAATTGCTCGAGCGTGGGGATGTCAATAATGCAGTAGATATTTTTTACAAGACCTTACTAGCGATTGTGGATAAAAACACTCCCAAAAGGGTTCCTAAGTCATCGCATTTCCCGATATGGTATACAAAACCGACGATCACACTGGCAAAAATGAGAAATAAGTACTGGAAACTGTGGAAAACATATAATAACTCATGTGACTACTCGGTTTATTCGCGTTACAGGTCTCAACTTAAACAAGCCCATAAAAGAGATCATAAATTTTTCCTTAATAATGTAGAACAATCAATAAGAACTAACATTAAGCCCTTCTTCTCTTATGTCAATAACATGAGAACATCAAACAACTATCCTGGGAACATGCATTTTAATGATGCTGCGTCTTCCGATCCAAAAACAATTACAAACCTTTTTTGCAAGTTCTTTCAATCAGTGTTTAATGAGAGAGTTACCGATGATCCCAATATCAATCTCAACGAATGTACTCAGGCTTCGTTTGGTCTATCCTCGGTGAATATCTTGAACTCTGAAGTGTATGAGAAATTAATAACTCTTGATACAAATAAAGGCCAGGGTCCCGACAAACTGTCTCCGCTAGTATTGAAAAGATGTGCACCTCACATTGCCAAACCTTTGCGTATTCTTTTTAATAAAAGCATCAAAGAAGAATGTTTTCCCACAATATGGAAAACAGCAACCATCTCACCAATTCATAAAGCAGGAGACAAAGCAGATATAAGTAACTATCGCCCGATTTCTATTCTTTCTCCCATATCAAAGGTCATTGAATCAATAGTTAAGGATCGTATGTTTCATTTTCTGGGGCCACAAATGTTGGAGGAACAACACGGGTTTATGAAGGGCAGATCCACAGTCACGAATCTCTTGGTGTATACCGAGTTCCTGTTTTCATCGATGGATGAGCGTATACAGGTTGACTCGGTGTACACTGATTTTAAGAAGGCTTTTGACAAGGTGGACCATTCTCTTTTGCTAAATAAACTTGTTTTGTATGGTATTCATGGGGACCTTCTAAGATGGTTGACATCATATCTTGCGAATAGATTAATGTCTGTAACTATGAATGGGTTCAACTCGGAGTGCATCACAGTGACATCTGGAGTGCCTCAAGGCTCAGTGCTTGGGCCTCTTTTATTTACAGTATTCATCAACGATATTGGTAGGTGTATTCATAATTCGCACTTTTTACTTTTCGCGGACGATTTAAAAATTTATCGACAAATCCGTTGCTTAGAGGACGCACAAAAGCTTGAAGAGGACCTTGATAGAATATATGACTATTGTGTAACTAACAGACGAATTAAATCTAAAAAAATGCAACTCCATTACGTTTACAAAAAATAAGAAAACAATTGACTATGTTTATAAAATAAATGGTATGAATTTAATACGACTTGACAGGATAAAAGACTTGGGTATTGTATTTGATGACAAGCTTCATTTTGAGGCTCACATTAACGAGTTTATCGAGCATTCTAATAGATTGCTAGGTTTTATTTTGAGGTCAACTAGTGAATTAAGGGATCCCAAAACAATGATAACATTGTATATTACACTTGTGCGCACTAGACTCGAATACTGTTCGTGTATATGGAATCCGCTATATGATAAATATGTTACGTCTATTGATCGTTTGCAACGTAAGTTTTTGCGAATGTGTAGACGCAGATATGGAGTTGCTATGAAGGATAATCTGATTGAGTTATCGAATCGCCGTGAGCTTATTGATGCTTGTGTTCTGAGAAGAATCTGTACATCTGATGTTGACGCTCCTCAGTTATTGTCTCGGGTAGGTTTTTGTGTCCCGTCGGATAGGAGGTCGTATCGCCCACTTTACTTAAGTAGAGTGCGTACTAATGCTGGTTTGAGAAACCCTCTACACCGCATTATGAGTGCTTACAACACCAGATTTGGTAGTGTTGACATGTTTGCCGGCAGCGCTCATACTTTCAAAATGTCAATTTTACAGGTTATGTGTAGCGACTCGTAAATACGTAATTCTTGTAATTATTTTTGTGAACATGGTTTCTCTGCATCGTAGATATTGTCTTCCCTTCCCATTTTCCCAAATCCATGACACGCAATTAGATATAAGGTATAGGTATGTAGTTCTTTAATTCATAATGGTAGGTTGTGTTTGTATTGTTTCTGTTTTTGTCTTTTCGATTTAAGGATATATGATTTCTCTTGTTCATTTTAATCAAGTGTGTAGCATAATTTGATTGTTTTAATTGTTTTAATTAATCTCGCATAGAGATTGTTTTACGAGGATAAAAAATATAGTTATCAATTTCCTTGAATCCTTACTTTTGTCATAAATATTTGTTAGTTTTCGTTTATATTCATTTCTAATTCTATGTTTGTTTTGTCATTATTATTGTTATTTTAATATGTATGACAACCGAATGGGCTTTGATTAAAATAAATTAATTTAAAATTTGAACACTTATAAAGAGGACATTGCATTGAGTACTTCTTTTCTTGTATAATATTTAGCTGTATTAGATAAGCATGTTTTGTCTGTAGTGTCCTGTTGATTGAATAAATAAAATAAATAAATAAATATTGCAAAAAAACCTACGTCAGTCTTTTTGTTTCCATAATAGTCGTTCTGAAAAAAGTATGTAACTACTGAAAAAAAGCTTTTTCCGTGACAACAAAATTTCAAAATATAATGATTACAATTTTTTTTCGCACCAAACTCATGTCTCATTTTATTGTTAACAAAAAAAGTTCACAATTGTACAATGTACAAAGGCGGCGTTAATTCCGTATTGTGAAATGTTCCACTTTACTACTTTCTTAAAGTCATATTTTATATAGTCTTATGTAAGTTTACAAACCAAGCATTGATTTATGACAATTTCACATATTTTGATAAGCTTTCTTTCCATTTTTATAACAAGAACTGTCGATTTTTTAATGCCATATAGTATAATTATGTAATTTGAAACAAGTGTTTCTTTCTACTATAAGTAGAAAATTAAAGTAGAAATCAACACTTGCTTCAAGCAACATAATTATGGAATTCTAATACGTGTGCACCGACACAATTGATACTTTATAGTATAGACACAAACACAATTAACAAACACAACTTTGTTCCTACTGAAAAAACAGAGAAATGACAGTTAATGTTATTTCTTTATTTTATGTGCTTTTCACACGCCGTCTCCATTATTAGCTGTCAAAGTCAATCATAATAAAATCAATTCGAACAAAACAACAAAATTGAACAATATAAAATCAAATCAATAATTCATAAATAATCTATGAATAAAAAAACTTTATACTTTTTAATATATATGGACAATTTGTAAAGCGACGTTTACTCATAATTCACCTCCTCTCGCAGACACAGAGGCAGCTTGTTCCAACATCTGGGTCCCGCAACACTAAACGCTCTATCTCCAAAGCCTGTTTTGCGAGATCGAGATGGCTCAATCAGTCTGCATTTTGCCTCACCCTGTGCTGAGCGAAGCATGAGCCGTCCTTCACTGATGGTCTCGATCTCGCACATCTCCGACAAATAAGATGGTAATACACCCTTCAAGGTCGAAAACACCATCACACATATCTTTTACTCCACTCGTTGCTTTACTTTTAACCAATGTAAGTTGTGCAAGAGAGGAGTAATGTGCTAATAATAATACACACCTTTATTTTTATTTACATACTCGTAGACAATATTATTTTGTCTCTTGATGAAAAATTATCAATGCTGATACGAGAATATACCTACTGTTTTGATAATGTCTCATAAGACGAAACAATATTGTCTCATCATCATCTCTGTCGGTCCCTCAATCCTGAGGATCGTGACCATCATACCTCATTCTCTAAACCATCTGTCTCCATGTTGAGCTATCCTCCGCCATGTGTAAGGCCCCGTGAAGTGAGCTCTGTGTGGTCTAAGTAAGTAAAAATTAAAAGTGTGTATTAAAAAGTGTAAAGTTTTTAAATTCGTTCAATATGGATACACAAAAAGTAACGGAATATATTGAAAATATTAAAAAATAATCTAACAACTAAGAAAAGTAACCACTTACTTTCTTTAAAATAAAAATAATCTAACAACTAAGAGAAGTAACCACTTACTTTCTTTAAAATTAAAATAATCTAACAACTAAGAAAAGTAACCAATTACTTTCTTTAAAATAAAAATAATCTAACAACTAAGAAAAGTAACCACTTACTTTTTTTAAAATAAAAATAATCTAACAACTAAGAAAAGTAACCACTTACTTTCTTTAAAATAAAAATAATCTAACAACTAAGAAAAGAAACCACTTACTTTCTTTAAAATAAAAATAATCTAACAACTAAGAAAAGTAACCACTTACTTTCTTTAAAATAAAAATAATCTAACAACTAAGAAAAGTAACCACTTACTTTCTTTAAAATAAAAATAATCTAACAACTAAGAAAAGTAACCACTTACTTTCTTTAAAATAAAAATAATCTAACAACTAAGAAAAGTAACCACCTAAGTACTATTTTCCCTACCTAATATTATTATGTCACTCTTTAGATAAACTACATAATAAGGTCAAAGTCTTCAAAATGAAGTATAATTATTTATAAGGTGTTTAATAAATTCTGTATGGGATGGTCTGACAATAATGTGTTATATTTTCTCTTTGCTTTGAAGAAGAACTAGGACAAAGGTACGTAATAACAATATAAGTAGGTATAACATAGTAAACATGAAATGATATTTTATTGGCATGTGGCTAATGAAACATCATTTGGAAACACCATACCATATCGACACCTTAACCCGTTCTGGTTCGGGTCGCGTCCCACATTCAGGTTGTAGCTATACAATATATATTATACTATCAGGCACAAAGCTAGAGAGGGTTAATAGTATAGTAATTAGCCAGGGATCATGTCAAATTGTTAATTGTATCTGTGCACGATTTGGCAACGCATTATCAAATTTAATTGAATTTTCAAACATGTATTTCACAATTTGTAACAACAATTGTTTAACTTTTCAAATGCTTTGTATCTAACACTGTGGAATTCCATAATATTTGTTATAAATTTATGCGAAATATTGTATTTTCCACTCAAATAACTATAATTACTTATAACGTTTTCGGAACTACTTGTTCCATCATCAGTAACAATACTATTGTATGGAACTAGTAGTTCCGAAAACGTTATACATACCTACATACATCTTCTTCCCCTTGTCCTAGTTGGGTCGGGGGCCCATTGCGCCTAGGTACCTCCTCCAGAGATCCCTGTCCACCGCTGCTTCCAGGACCTCTGGCCACTCTAAACCAAGTCTTTCAGCACACAAGTTTGACACCTGTCCTTGCCAGCTTCTTCTAGGGCGGCCCACCGGTCTTCTGCCCTCTCCCACAGCCTCCAAAGATCTAAGTGGTAGTCTGTCTTCTGGCATGCCTGTTTTATGAGAGTGGAAGCTCTTGAAGCTGTTTCACCGTCAGACTAACGTAAAGTGACTTCACGAGAGTGGAAGCTCTTGAAGCTGTTTCACCGTCAGACTAACGTAAAGTGACTTCACGAGAGTGGAAGCTCTTGAAGCTGTTTCACCGTCAAACTAACGTAAAGTGACTTCACGAGAGTGGAAGCTCTTGAAGCTGTTTCACCGTCAAACTAACGTAAAGTGACTTCACGAGAGCTCTTGAAGCTGTTTCACCGTCAGACTTACGTGAGGTGACTTCACTTTTAGGTGATCGATAGCTCGATGGTACCATCGTGTTCTAGTAAAGTAGTCAGAGGTTCAAATTCTGCTGTCTATTTTACCCTCGCAATATAACTATATATCACAAAGTGGGATTACAAATTAATTACGTTTATTCCATTTTTAAATAAGTGACTAATTACATATATTCCATTTTTAAATAAGTGACTTATTATATTTATTCTATTTTTAAATAAATTATTTAGATGTGACCATCGACTGTACAGAGGTGGTGTATTATTCTGTGTTTTACCTTGCATAATATTTATATTGTTTGTTACCTACAGGAGACATAAATAATGATAACAAATCACGAATAACTCCTACCTCCTGCCAACAGCCAACAGCTGGTCAATTATTGCTGAGGTACCTACCTTCCAGTGTAGGCACACCCTCGATATAAAGTATAAGGTATTTCAGACGTAAACAAAAGTTCCATTTTACCTTATAAATTCTACTATACTATACTATACCCTCACGCCGTGTCCCAAGTGGGGTGGGCAGAGAGAACGGAACGTCAAACGGATCTATTTTTACACATTTCCTTCGCTTCCTCCACATTCATACAGTTTCTCACACACGCACGTCGGTTCCCCTTACCCAACACACGGCCCTCCTTGAGAATTTGATCCACGTGATCAATCCACGTGGCTCTCGGATACACGCACTTTCTCACATCCTTTTTTTCAGACAAGTATATCCTCTTTGTCATTCTTACCTCGTTCATTCGTTCAACATGTCCAAACCACAGTAATTTATAAACGCGCATTTTTTCCACAACACTCTTCTTGCATCCGCTCATTCTTCTTATATCCTCATTCTTCACTCTATCATGCAGCGTTTTACCAACCATTCTTCTCAACGATCGCATCTCCACTGCATTTATTCCACTTTCGTCCTTTTTCAGCCACTATAATAAATAAAAAATAATGACGCCTCCTTCTATAGTTTTAATTCTCATCCATTCAAGAATTGACAACGCACCACATTGTTTAACTTCGGTGATTGGACAAGAAGTAGTGCGTTTAATATTATGCTTGTTGTAATATTTTGATAAATCATGGTATCTGTCAATATTATCACGAAAATGATTTTATAAGAACCTTCGTAATGTGTATACATCGTTATGTATGTTGAGTCTCAATAAAAAAGCATGTGCTGTTTGAGACAGAATATATGTAAACTCGGTATTAACAGCTTGTGCGAGTGAGACAGACGATATGTGTAGCTTCCTTGCCTTTTTTTATTTAAGTGCGCATTTTATTTACAGTGTTGGTTCACATAAAGGTAGTGGAATTCCATAATTGGATAATTTGAAACAAACATTTCGTTCTACTATAGATTAAACAACGTGAGAGAGAAGTCTTTCGACTTCTTAGATCAAAATCAATCTACTATTTATCGATTGATAATGACCTATGAAGCCGCAAGACGTTTCTTGCTCATGTTTCTTATTTATTTTATTTTTTCCACATCATCATTATTAAACAGTGTAAAAAATCAGTACAAAATTTCAAATCCTAAGACGATATTTTTTAATCAATAGGAGAGAACGAAGCGCGTGTTTCAATTTGTACAATAATGTACGTTTGTTATAGGTGACGCGCAAATTTTAAAATTATTACCGCGCGTATCTTAATCATTTTTACCTCACAAAAGCTCGGCTTTTGCGCTTTAATGGAGGACACGCCACTGTCGACTTCCTATCTACAATATAAAGTAAACAACGTTGCCCGAGATTCTAAGAAGACCGTGGTACATATGGCAATAATAAAGCAGCGAGAGAAAGGAATTCAAAGAAAATTATTGTGGAACAACATGCCATGTACCTAATAAGAAAATTTATTTTTATTTTTCTATTCGGGTGCATGAACATGAAATCATGCAATCGAAATTGAAAAGATGATCATTTTTCAACTGGCAGCTTTCTTGTTATCTAAGTTTACTATTTAATATTTCAGACGATATTATAGAAATAATGTAAATAAATTCAGATTTTTATAGAAATAATGTTGAAATATTTATGTACGTATATCATTTTCTTGCAATAATTGATTGAATCATGTTTTTTTTTGACAATACATACATAACTAATATTATCGACCAAGGGTAGGTCATGCTTAATTAATGAAAATTAAACACTTACATATATGTACTTAGTACTTCCACAGTAATTTTCTCTGTGGAAGTTCTTAACATAAGTATTTTATTTTTGATATTTTATTTTTATTACAAAACACAGTTAATTTTCCACCTTAATTTATATGAAACTTCGAGTACTTTCGTCAATGTATATAGATTGACACTTTCAAGAGAACTGAACAAGAAAAAACATAAGTTAACGTCAAACTATGTGTTTTGTAATGTATGTGTTTGTAATGCATGTGCGTTTTGTAATAAATATAAAATATCATCAGTATGATTTTTCATTCTGTGAACGTACAGACTTTAGAATTATTTTTTTCTCTTGGACTTACGAAAAAATCTGTAGGATGAACCATTCTTCCAATGCAGACTCGCTTCTTAATGTCCTCATGTTAGTGACATTTTGTTGTCGCAATATTCTGAGAAAAAGATCTTTCATGATGCACAAAGCTCGCAACTACAAAAATAAAGCTTACAACTTCAAAGTTGCAGGTGCAAGATAGTTCTTAGAAAGCTTAATAATATTGTAACGCAGGAAGGTGATGTAAAATCTACAATGCGCATTTACAATATTGATGGTACTCGTAGATAACTATAGTTTTGTAAATAGTGTGACCTTTCAGATCTCTTCAGCAGATATCAGCCAAATGTTAAGGGTGAACAAGTCGCTAGGACGGTATAATAAATAGATAGATACTTAATTGATGCACAAGTTGCACGAAGGGTTGACATTATCGTGATGAAAAGAGAATCAGCTTAACTTTTTACTCTTTTTTTTTAAGTATATACCTACATCAATTTATTACTACGATATTTCCTTTAAATGGGAAAGCCAGTGGACTCAATGCATAAGATGAACATACAAATCGAAATAAATAAAACAAGCGTTTTATTCTACTATTGTTTTATTCGGTGAGAGAGACGTCTTTCGTCTTATAAGGACATTGTCAATCTCGCAAATCGACAATGTCCATTATATCGTGCAAAATTTACTTATAAGACGAAAGACGTCTCTCTCACCGAATAAAACAATAGTAGAATAAAACGCTTGTTTTATTTATTTCGATATGGAATTCTACTACCTAAACACCGACACAGTGAAAACGTACAAATCATTCTCTTGGTACACTGAACATAAGAATACGAGTATATGTATGAGGTTTGCCGCCCATCCAGAGTATCGTAATTTTTTGTTGAAACGGAGAGGAGGTTTTTATAACATGTAGCTGGACTGCTGGCTACCCCACTTGTAAGATATGCTGTGATGGTATTATCGTGCAAAATTTACTTTAAACCTATATGTACCTATTACATTTTTTACATGCAGTGTATGTAAAGATTTACAGGCTAACCTTCAGGCCCAACGCATCAATCTGTAGATAGATAAATTTATCCTGAGGATAAGCCTATCTCTAGGATATTTGCCGCATCAATGTAAAGATACGGCCTATCCCTAGGATAAACGACGCCATTTTTAACTACATCTTAAAGTGGTGGATAAAATTTATCCTTAGGTTAAATCGTCCCAATTATCAAAATGGCGTCGTTTGTGAACAGCTGTGAAGGATGCGTTATGTGTTGTTTTTGCTTCATACATCGAGTATGAGTATTTTTTGACGTTCAACAATGTCGTATTATGTTTAAAAATGTTGTTAAATCATTGTTTCAACCATCTCAAAGAAAATATTCTACAAATAACGCGGTGATTACTTTGAAGGAAAGATGACATAACCGCCATTTTTGTTTTCGTAGAATCGATTCACGTAATACTTTTAGCTATATACGGTAGATGGCATTATCAGATTATGCATATTTTATCAACTACAAAAATGTATGATATTTTGTATAAAAATGTATTCAAAATGTGGTAGAATGTATTAAAAAACAACAAAAAATTACTTAAAACGGAATTTTAATTGAAAAATAACAAAAGTAAAATCCTAATATAATGTTTCGAGCTATGAATGTTGTTTTCACGCAAAGTATTTCGTAATATGTGTAAAAATATATTTAACAATATTTTTTCTTTACCTAGAAGCATATTTTTACAATTATATAAGTTTATTATTATATTAAAATCTCTTTTGATTTGCAAATAATAAATATTTATAACGAAATATACGCTAGAGTGGGAGCAAAATTGGCGCCAAACGAAGATCAAGCTAAAACCATAGACAAAGCATGCGATTTCAGTGTAGCCAACATTTAAGACTGGGGGATAGCTATCCACTGGATAGTTATAGATTGATGCGGCAAATAAATTTAACCATCACTTTATCCATAAGATATATTTATCCTTTAGATAGCTAACTACAACTTTTATCTATATATTGATGCGTTAGGCCATAGTCATAAAAGATGAGACATTTAGGATAGGTGGCGAGGATTATTATGACACTCCTACAAGTTCATAAAATTGTAAGATGAATGAAAATAAGTAAACCACTACTTAATAATAATAATAAATATTTTATTCAATCAATATCAATGTACAAACGCTGAAACAATATATCACCAATTAGCTTCAATTAAGTTGCAGCAGCCTCACTAGGTTGCCCTGTATCGAGGCGTGCTGCGATTAATGATGCGATGATGGTGGCCACTCATCCTGAACGTCTTATTTTTTGTCGGCGTGGAGAAAATGACTTTGGTGGCTACTCCACTTGTGGAACAGGACGTAATGGTATAGTAGTAGGTAATTGTAGTAAATCTCTTAATTAGAAATTTCATTTCAATTCTAGATGTTCGTTAAATGATTAAAAACTATTGTAAGATTTATTAGAATAAACATTATACACGGTTTATTATGTCGTCACGTAATAAATCATCGCGGATTAATTATTATTCATTTATACATCAAAGCTTTGATATAATAATTATTTATATCGACTCTCCAGTTCCACAACTCAACAAGTAGAAAAGTTCATTTTTTTTTTATTTAATTGGCAATACACACAATCAACGCAACTCTTCCAATTCCACAAACAAATAACTATAAAAATACACGGCTCCCTTAGTCATGAAAAAATAAAGTACGTATTTCCAATTCCACAAATAAATATTTCGAATTGTTCGAATATAACTTATTGAACGGAACAAAGACAACGAATGTCTTTAACAGTGCAATTATTATAAAGTAAAATATTTCACATTCTGTTATGATTTTCAAGCGTAATATAAATATACCAAAATTCGAAAATGGTACTATACTATCCCATACTATACCCTCAAGAAGTGTTCCAAGTGGGGTAGGCAGAGAGAATGGAACGTCATATAAATCAATCTTTACATACTTCTTTCGCTTCTTCTGTCGGCCGGTGTGGCGCGGAGGTAACGCTCTTGCCTTTGAGTCACGAGGTCCTGGGTTCGATTCCCGGCCAGGGCAGATTGAGGAATGACCTTTTTCAAATTGTCCTGGGCTTGGGTATTACATGCATCTGTTTTTGGTTATTACTTGCATTGTATATTTATGTGTATCCTCGTGTTAGTACCCATAATACAAGATTCATTTCTCAGTTTGAGTCTGGCTCGATCTGTGTGAAATGTCTATGTATGTTATGTTATGTTCTACATTCATACAATTTCTCATGCACGCACGTCGGTTCCTCTCACTCAACACACGGCCGTCCTTGAGAATTTGATCAACATGATCAAGCCACGTTGTTCTCGGACGAATTCTTCTTTTTTTTTAAAGAAATGGTGATTTCTCGAATATAAGACAATATTTCTATTTATTGCGTTGTAGAACTGGACAGTCGATGTATTATACACTGTTAGCTGTTGTTGGGTCGTTAGAAGCAGGAATCAAGTATTTATATTCGTATTATTCAAATGACATTACCGTGTATAATGATATGCACAAAGGCATACTGGAAAATAGAACTACATATAGCAATAAACCCGGCCTATTGTACAATGTACATATTAAGGCCTACATTTGCATATCAGAGGTGTACTTATTATACACAAAAAACATTTTGCAATATCCTGTCTCGTTTACTTCGGAAACGTTCCAGAGATGTTGTAGTCAACCATACTGTTGTTATTATTATTGAAAACAATATTATTGTATATTCATAACCGACTGAAAATTCTATTTTTAAGACGTAGATACTTTTAGTTTTCTTTTGCGAGTCATTTTCACTACTGGCTACATTTTCTAACACGAAGTTTTATAAATAACTATACGTAAATAAATTACGATGGTTTGGACATGTTGAGCGAATGCAAGATGAAAGAATGACGAAGAGGATGTATTTGTCTGAAAGAGGAGGTGTGAGGAAGCGCGGACGGCCGAGAACCACGTGGCTTGAGTAAGTGGATCAACTCCTAAAGAACGGCCGCGTGTAAAGTAAGAGAAATCGGCGAACATGTATAAGATGTATATGGCGTTCCGTTCTCTCTGCCTACCCCTCCTGGGACATGGCGTGAGGGTATAGATAGATAGATAGATACTGTATATTGATCATAAAACAAAATATTTTTTATATTTATTTTATGTAAAAAAGAAACACCACTCACCACAACAGTGTTCACATTTTCGATGAATGATGCACATAACAATAGTAAAATAAAATACACATTATCAAACAGAATTAAAAACATAAAGGAAAGAGATTGATACAAATAAAAACACACGTACACACACACTTATTTACATAACTTAAATGAAAATGCACTATCTTAATAATTCGATCAAAAACATAAAATAATTTGTGCTATAATAATTTATAGAGAATTACATACAAATTAATTACAATCAATAAACAGAGGGTGAGTTAATCATAAAGTTGCGATCTCTTCCAGCTAACCTAACGTTTTGCAATGCTTATTGAAAAGACATCATGTTCTATTTGAATTTGAATTTGACAATCAATAAACAGAGGGTGAGTTAATCGTAAAGTTGCTATCTCTTCCAGCTAACCTAACGTTTGCAATGCTTATTGAAAAGACATCATGTTCTATTTGAATTTGAATTTGACAATCAATAAACAGAGGGTGAGTTAATCGTAAAGTTGCGATCTCTTCCAGCTCACCTAACGTTTGCAATGCTTATTGAAAAGACATCATGTTCTATTTGAATTTGAATTTGACAATCAATAAACAGAGGGTGAGTTAATCGTAAAGTTGCGATCTCTTCCAGTTAACCTAACGTTTGCAATGCTTATTGAAAAGACATCATGTTCTACTGGGATTATTACATACAGCTTCCGACAAATGCGATTTTAGAGGTCTCCCTTTTTTTTATTTGAATTTTCAAAACATATTAATTATTATTATATTTCTTGTTATAACTGTGGGCCCATGAAGATTGTTAGTAAATAAATACATGAATAAGTATTTTATTAGATTTCGTACAAATATTTAATATGAGATAAAATAATTAATGGTATTTTTTTCTCTTTAAATCTTCTTTTACCAACATTAATAGCTTAGTTATTCAGCGCATGTAATAAATACGCATGCTGTTTTATCCGTGCCAATAGAAAATGAATTGATTTAAAATGGGTGGCATACCTTATTTCTGAATTGAATGTAAAATTGAAATATCTTATTCGTAATGTTTAATAAGCAACTGCACCTTAAAAGAAAGCCGAATCTACAAAAAATAGTATGGGCCCTATTTCTAGCTGGAAATTCCACGAAAAATAGACACAATATAAATAATTCTCAGTACGACTCTAAACCAACCATACATTTTGTATTTCTGAAGAGTTAGCGAACATTGTTATATTTTTTTCCTTTGGTGTTATAATATTTTTTCTATGAATAATTCATGATGGCTATGTTTTATAGAAATAATTTTCCTTTCTTTTCTACCATCGTGTTCCGGTGTAAATGTTATGTTTCTATTCTGTTCAACTGACACGTTGTATGACGAGTCAATTGGATTGCATTTTGTAAAATGTGAATAATAAATTCATTTTCACACGTGAATAAATTATACTTTAATGATGTGTTGATTAAAATAAAATATTTTATGTTTTAATATACATACTTTAATGCTCTTCGAAGTTGAACTCAGTTTTAGCTGTGGCTTGATCACGTGGATCAATGTCTCAAGGATGGCCGTGTGTTGAGTAAGAAGAACCGACATGCATGCATGAGAAGTTGTAAGAATGTGGAAGAGGCGAAGGAAGTGTGTAGAGATAGATCTTTTTGGCGTTCCGTTCTCTCTGCCTACCCCACTTGGAACATAGCGTGAGGATATAGTACAGTATAGTATTGTAACTCAGTTTTCCAAAATTATATTTTGATAACTTTTCTATTTTCGAAGAGGAAACACTATGAAAGTTCATTTTTAAATTTAGGAAATAAAAAACGAAACACTGGATAACTTTCACTAATTAATTTATTGCTTTTGGATTAAGCAATATATTAATTAGTGAAAGTTATACTTACAGTGTTTCATTTTTTATTTTTTATTATCTAAATTTTAAAATTATATTTTGAGCTCGTACATACGTAAAATTTTAAAACATCACTTTGTTTTTTTATCCCCTTTCAACTTTCCTCTAGGAAGTACATAGTGGAAACACGCTCCTCCATTCAAATGTTCACATTCTGAGTTTAGTCTTTAACTGTTACTTTACAGATTTTACACCAATGGATTACCGACCAAGCAACTTCATTGTTTTTTAATTTTTATATTTTTTTTAAATATTTCACTTTTATTATAATCGCCTGAAAACGAAGTCCGGCAACTAAATAGTTTACTCACTCGTGAGTATTAATTTGCAGCAATTAATTAGCTTTTTTAAATAAAATATTTAAACTTGAATTACTATGTTTATTTGTTACATTAATTTAAAATACGCTATCGCGATTTCAGTGCACTTGCACCAATGACGAGCTTTTCAAGATTGAAAATATATGTATACAAAGATAGGACTAAGAGTAAAACAATTTTTGTTTGTTTTACTCTTTACTTTACTTGTTTTACTCATAGTTCTATCTTTGTATATATATTGTCAGTCTTGAAAAGATCGTCAATGGTGCAAGTGCACTGAAATCGCGATAGCGTATTTTAAATTAATGTAACAAATAAACATAGAAATTCAATTTCATTAATTGTATCGGCATTAACTTTGTAACACTTCATTTTAAATTAGCAAATAAAATAAAATAAATACTTATTATTTTTTATTTGATAATAGAAATTCAAGTTAAAATATTTTATTTCAAAATGTCTAGAAATTGTAACATAGTTAATGCCTCTAAAATAAATTAAACTAATTAGCTAATTATTCTTTTTATTATTTACCTATGACCATTAATCTATGCAAGCTTTAAAACTACCAAGCAGTTTAATCTCTGCATCAATATGAGGAACATATTATTTTCTATAATTAATGATCATAAACCTTTTTATGTGCCAAATGAGAATACTGCTAACGTATTGTTTAAGTACAATCTCATTCCTTGTATAATAATAAATGTATTGGAATACGAGTACGCACGGCGCGAAATCTTAATTTATTTATTACGTAGTTGAAATCCCAGTAGGGTAATAAGTAGTAAATCCAAAATAAAATCATATATTATTATTTCCTTATAAGAATTCAGGTGTGTTGTAGTCATATGAGGGATATAAAATTGACATCTTTATAATGCGCTGTAAAGAAATTTCCTTTATTTATGTTCGCATTATAACATAATTTGATTTTTAGGTGGTTGGTAATCAATGATTTTTTTTATTCCCTTGCGACAAACCGTATCGCTTCTGAGTAAGCCACATCAATATATCTGTACATAATGGACAATTTGTAAAGCGCCGTTTACTGATAACATGATCTCAAGGGCGCCGTATACCAATAATACGTCAATAGGCACAGCATACAAATGTAAACAATGTAATAAAAAATTAAATGAACGATATGTAATTTTGCTCTATTAAAGTCACAAACATAATGCGAGTCAAGGTGCTCCACCCATCAATAGGATCTCTCCAGAAGACATTCACTAACGCCCTAGCTAGAGCTACATATGTCAATTCTATTTTATTTTATAGATAAGATTTATCTATTTATTTTTTAAGATTTATTTTCAAATCATGATCAAAATTCCCGGCAAACTCCCCTTTCGCGACACAAGCTTTTAGCTTACTGTGAAAAGTGCATAAGGTTGTATTTGCGTTTATAACAAAACCCAGATATATATCTTTTTAAAAATATATACAATTATTGACGTGGATACATTATTGTAATAGAAATATTTCACATAATATAATGTATGTAACTTATGACTTGTACCTATAATATACCTATATAAATAAACGACACATGAATGTTGTCTAAAAATAACAATTATTTTTATAAATTTTGTAGCAATTATTTCTACAACATTTAATAAGTATTGTTTCAATAAGTAGTTCAATGTAATGTTAATATAATTATATTGTGGTCATTAACTATTACCTACGTGGGTAAGTGCTTACCTAAAAACATTGTACACAAGATTGTAGGTGAATAATATGTTATTGTTATGTAATTGTTTGTCCAGAGGGTAGTTTTACACGATTTCATTCATTAACCCTTAAACAAAAACATACTGTTTAAATATAATGTTGTACTTGTTTACATAGTTTTTCACATTTCACTGAATTTTCACACCTGTGATAGATAGAAGATGTTTGTTAACATATTATGCTCCTTGAAAAGAGATCTACCTTACATCCAGATATCGCAGAAGTCATAGACTCTTATTTATACGTACATTCAAACCAAAATTGACCTTATGGGTAGGCCTAAAGGGCCGGAATTTTTTATACTACTGCTCTGTCTTCAGTGTTATATTTGATATATGCTCAACAGATATCAAATATAATGGTTTAAAACTGGAATTGGCGTACCTACCACTGGTATAGTGCACTTAAACTAGCCAAAGCCGATTCGTAAGAATCGGGACACTTTTCTTGTTTCCTACTAAAGAAATTTGCACAATCTGTTGGTTGTGCAGATGATATGTATGTCTATTGAATAATATTCTTAATCCGAGTAGGTACCTAATTAGTAAATAATTCAACATTTTGTTTCTTTACCTATGTTCGGAGTATAATTAAATCTGTTTATTTCAATTTTAATGTCTAAAAATAAATCAATATGGCCTTCTGTCTACTTTGCCCACCCCACTTGGGATATAACGTTATAGTATATTATAGTAATTATTAGAAATGCCCTTGTCAAAATAAAAGAAAAAAACTATGGAATTAAATAATGACACTTAACAATTGTGCGACTGCGACAGTGTTAAGGATATTAAAATATATAACAATCATTGCTCTACTGTCGACATTTACTAATTAAATGCACGACTTCATATAAGCATTCAACCGCAGCAAATGTTTTGATATTACATATAACACGGTATATATAGCGTCATGGGTTCTTATTATTACGATGGTTTCTTGCATGTTGTTCTATATCTGCTTGCATCAGTACTGCATACTATTATTATATACACCTTACATTAGTAATGTTGCATTCCTACGTGGTCAAGATATAAACAATAAATAGCATTTTAATTGGCTCCTAGCATGCCACTATAATTTGATTTTTGTTGCACAACACTATCAACTTACTGACCATTTGACTAATGATTATGCACAATTTATTATACTTTTACTAAATTAATATCTCCAACGTGGCGTCATCTTTTAGGAGTAAATAGAAAGGATCGTGCGCTATTTATTCCTATTCTTGTTTACATATTTCGCTTTCGTCACTGTCATAAAATTCCTCATTATGCTTCGTTCACCTGTTTTTCATGTAGGATCTGGCTTACGCGATCTTGCCAATTAATCCTTGGACATCCACGTTTCCAAGCACCGTTCATTTCAGCCAAGTAGGTACATATATCTTCTAAATTCTTCTGTCTTCCTTAATTTTTTCATGTGCCCAACTATGTTAGTTTATCCACTTTCAACCTTGTTATTGTTCCCCAGATTTCATTTTATATTCTTGACGTTAGTACCTCACTCAACTTTTTTTCTAATTCTTCTCTTATTTTTTATTTGGATGAACTAAAGAACAAGGCCCGTAGTCAAAACACATATAAGCATTACGTTTTGTTTCGTTTTCGTTCGAGTATAGATGACATTACGAGAAAGTGTCAATTTTAGTAGCTACTTGCATATTTTAGCGACAAAAAATTGACACTTTCTCACAACGTCGTCTATATTCGAACGAAAACGTAACGCTAAAAAGTGTTTTGACTACAGGCCCAGTTAGGAATTACTCTGAATTTCATTATATTTTTTTTAACCCTTTAAGGTTTGAAGGAAGTATACTTCTCAAAGATATAATCTCAATTATCGAGGATTTCTATTATAAATATACTTATTTTTGTCAATGATCTGATTACTATCTCGAAATATTGAAATATTTCCCTCCTTGTAATAATGAAAAATAACCCTCCTTTACACGAGACTTGTCTCTATAAGGAGGATGTTTAGATTTAAGTTTTTAGAAAATAGTCCATGTATTGTTATACCTGTATTGTTTGTTGTGAATAAAATTATCAAATTTGGTGAAGTCGATTTTTTTATGACATGGCAGTTTTTGTTCTATTTTTTCCTTTTTATCCTTTCTACTGATATTTACATATAAATGAATTTGATCAATTTTGATACTAAACTATACAAATGTCATCTATTTTTTAACCATATTGTTGAATTATTTATTTATATTGGTTTGTATGTTTTTTTACAGTTTGAATTTTTTTACAGTTTTTATTGTTTGAATAATAAATTTTGTATTTGGTATTTGTTTCTCTTCCTCAGACATGGCTACAGAGTACACAGCCCCGTGCCGGACTCATCGCTGCCTCTCCTCCTGTGTCTATCCTTCCCTTCCTCGTCCATCGCCAAATCTTTCTTCTTCCTACTTCGATCTATTTTTTAAGAGATATCGCAAAAAAGCACAATTCTCAAAGAGCTTCAAAATAAAAATTAAAAAATATAACGATACCAAAAAATCCAAACTTTACAACGGCCAATGCGTATATTTTTATCTTTAAATTTTATTATTATTATTATTCTTAATAACAGTTGTTGAATAGATTATTAACATATGACATTTTTTTAATTATTCTTTGAAATTTTTATATAAATCTTGTTGACAGGGTTACCTCATTCAAACAAATAAATACATACACTTCATTTTCATTCGCAATGGTTAAAAGAAGGTTCTTATGAAAAATAAAACAGATATATTATAATATGTTTAAGGTTTTTTATAACAAAGGCTTTTGTTTCTAAGTTGTACTAATATTAAAAAAAAACTTATTTATAATTATTATCAAAAAACACTGTTGTTAATTTTTTTATTGATATTGAGTGGTAATACTAATAAAATAAAAAATATTATTTAAAATATATTATAATTAAAATAGCAATATTAGCAATTTATATATACTTATATAGGAAAAAATAATATTGAAAAATATCCCTTTGTGTCTTAAACGGTTATAAAAAAGTTTCAGTGAAAAAAAAACAATTGAAACTTAATAAATTATATCTTAAAATTTATTAAAAGGTTGAACGATACGCGAAATGATATTTTGTTTAGGGAAATTCTCGTTTGATAAGCAATAACTTTAATTGTAAAAGTTGTCAAATCTAGACTGGAATACTGTTCAATTAGTTACAAAAAAAATAAAAATAAAATAAATTAAGTTACAAGAAAACATAATCATTGAATAAATAATTAAAATATTAAGACATAATAAAGTAGAAATATCTGTGTTAGAAAATTTACTAATGAGATTATAATTATAAATGTCTATATTATTAGAAAGATAATTGATGTAATTGATTCATAACATTTGCATCGAACGCAACAGTTTATGTATTATAAAATATTGATGTTTTATCTGATCGATGGAATCACACTATCTTATAAAAATCAAACATTATCTTAAATAATTTGTTCTGAGAAAAACTAAAATGAAAAAGATATAGTGAGATTGTATGTATGTTTATATACATTGTTATTATTATATATTTTGAATATTTTATAAACACTGTATTTGTAGTATAGTTATTGATATAAATGACTGATTGTTCATTTTGGCACAAAGAAATGTTTTCCAATTTCGTTGTTACTTTTAATTATTAACTTTGTATTTTATTTTAATTATTCACTCATCTTAAAAAAAAATCAAATTGCGATACAAATATTTTAATACCTGTTGATTATTTTGTATGGTTTTTTTTTTAAATGCAGTTAAATCGTTAAATAGCTTTCTATAAAAAATGTACGCGGCGGCCGGTGGTGCCTCTATAGCCAGCCGAAAGGCTCGGCAAAACAAAGCACAAGGTAAAGCTGCAGTACCCGTAAAAAAACCTGTTCCTAAAAAACAAGTTCCTAAGGGACAACCTCAAAGCAAGCAATTCCACCATCTTCCTGAAAATTATCATAAATCCGATGGTGGCAGTTTAGTTCCTCCAAATGTCGGCCTTCCCCATTCCCGATCCATGACCTTACGTCCTGGAGACAGCGATTCTTCAGGCTTGAGACCATGTAGATCTGCGCATGAACTAGCTGAAGACGGATTGGAGAAACCTCCTCCACCTATCCCTGTTGGCAGTCCACCGAGAGCTTACTCCTGCACTCATTGGGAGTCCAAACTTCATCAGAAGACACCGCCTGAAAGGATTGTGGGGTTTGGGAGTGCCGATGTTCCATACGCTGTGTGTGAGGTACCCTTACTCATAATTTATTACAATATCGATGTTGTGAATATGTTTTAGATCCTATTTTTACAGGTATTTGAAAGGTAAGTGTATTAAACAATATCTGATATTATTGTCATCAAGTTTGTATTAACTGTAAATGATAATATTGTAAGCAACGAGAAAAAAATGGCGGAATGGGAAATTGACCATAACAGGATTTTGAGTGTACCTACTATTCGAAAGCAGATATTTTGCATTTCGCTATTGTTGTCTCCGATTTCCTTTAAATTTTACGAGAAGTAAATGTGTAATTTTATTTAACTACAAAAAAAATATAATTCGATGTTTTTCAGTTATTTTAGAAGGATTAACTATGTAACAGTTACGAGACATTTTGAATGTTTTTTTAAGTATTCTACAATGCACATCCGTTACTTGATTATTAAAATCGCGATCGATTTCGGTAAACCTATACCATTGACGAGCGATATATTACTGACTAATATTTTTGTTAAAACATCTACAAAAACAAAATAATTTAAAACAATAGCTGCACCTGTTAAGGATTAGGCATTGTAAACATTGTGAGATGAGGTGATTTATAATGATTTATTACTTTATTTACAATATTTACTTTTAAATTCAAAGCTTTATTAATTTCTAATGTTTCCAAAGAACATAGTTTAAAATAATTATTAATATTTGTATATTTGAAAGAACTATTTGTTTTTACGAAATTGTGATCAAATTCAATAATATGATTCGCGAACTCAGAATAATTACTATTTACTATTATCTGAGTTCGCGAATTTATTGAATTTGACCACAATTTCGTAAAAACAAATCAAATATACAAATATTAATAATTATTTTAAAGTTCTTATCATTCGATGCGCCATGTCATCCTCTAAACCAAGCAGATAGCTGATGTTAAGTGATTATTCTACATTCCGAAGGGAGAAATACAAATAACCGCGATCTCGAAGTGAGCATGCGAAAAAGACATGGTCTAGACTCTAGAGTCTCATAATCTATACCACACTCACAGTCAGGAACTGAATTGAGACCCACTTTAAGTGACCCTTAGTGGTCTATTAGTTTTACTCTTGTGGTGTAATACTGTATATTAGTATATATATATATATATTATACAACGCTCAAGATGACTGGGAGAAGATGGCGGGTGACCGCACGAACTGGCGGAAAACCATTTATGACTATAGCGGCCCGCAAAGTCGAACAACTCGCAGACCCATCATAAACGAGGAGCAGCCTTGTCCCAAATCTGACAAAGTGTGCCTGTCCAGAATCGGCCTTCACAGTCACCTTATGTGGTGTTCTCACTTTGGCGAATATCGCCAGGGCACCAAAATATCGCCAGCCATTTGAACCGTGTGAACAAAATGACAGCTAACTGAAACGATAAAAACCAGTGGAAACGGTATAGTCTCGAGTTGACCACCTTCCAACTTTTTCGGCCGATTGAACGATTTGCGCATGCGCAGATGTGCGCGGCATTCGTATCTATGGTAAAAACTTTATAACCTATAAATTTTATAATGTTTCCCGCTTCGTGACAGCTGTTATCTTTGTTGTTGGTTTGTGGCGTTTGTTTCCTTAATTAAAAGGCGCCTTATAACCTCTACTATAACATTTTCGACTAAAAATAAACACTTCGCGATCTCCATCTCGACGTCCGCCATTTTGAAAACAGTGTCAAAATCAAAGCCCATCTGACAGATCGTTTTTATATCGGTGGACTGTGTGAACAGGTGTGACGATCAATGGATATCCGGCGAATTTCGTTTTTTCGCCTGGCGATATATTTTGAAATTCGCCTGGTGATATTCGCCAAATGTGAACACCCCATTAGATGGCACCGTCGGCAGGATGCTCGATCAAATTCAGTCTTTCAATAATACCCGGCAACGGGTACAAGGCATTATTATTATTATAATACTGTATATTATGAACAAGTTTTCATAAGGACTAATATTAACCTTGTAAAACATATTGTTAGTAGATACAACTACATAATGTATAAGCACCGCTATTATTTGACAGGTATTTAGATGTTTGTTTTTAAATACACAATATATTATTCATTTTATTATAGTTTTATTGATTTTCAAGGTTTTATTTGTAAACATTTAATATTAAATATTCATAGCATCCTTATCATATACAATACAACAAAAACGTTGTAATAAATTGAAGGTATGTTAACAGGGTGTAATATCAAAGTAATTGATGTTAAAGCAATTGTTTATTACATTGTGCATTTTATCAGCTGGTTACTCCTTTTGTACTGATTGTATGTCGTCGCCATGCCTACTGGAAGAGGGTTTACCACGAAGTTTCGATGAAATATCATTCAACATCATCAGGTGATAGATTTCACAATTTTGTCTTTTCCAGGCATAATTATAATAATGTAGTCTTATCAAATCTACGTATGTGCGTGTTATCTAGAGGGTTACTCCCGGGAATTCCCGGGAAAACCCTCTAATTTTTATTTCCCGTTTCCCGGGAAAAAAACGAATCCTTTCCCGGGAAAAATACAAATTATTAGTCATGCAGATTGCCATACCGATACCGAAATCTTTGTTTAGTTAACTGTAATAGTCGTGATAAACTTGTAGAAGCTGACGAATATTTTGATATGAAAATATGAAAAATCATATTAATTACCAATATAAGTGTTATACTTTAAAAAAAAAATCTTAATTATAGCTTCAATGTATTCGTTTGAAAGAAGCATAATTATTCTAAATATAATTCGAAATCGGAGGTGTGTTTGGCCGGCAATGTATAAGAATCCTACAATTTTTCATGTTTTTTTTACATATTTCGAAAAGTTAGATAGTTCTTTAAAATATTAGTGCAGCCAACTGTCATTTTTTTTTGTTTTATTCATGGATATTAACCGATATAAAAAATCTTTTTTTGTCGAAATTTCTCATTTTTTAAAGTCAAAAATCTTTAAAAAGCTTTGCCAAAATCCATAACATTTTTTTGCTTGATAGGATGATCAAAAATTAAAAGTTTATATATTTTGTAAACAATTTTTATTTTGATATAACATAGAGTACCTAAATAAATCTCGTCAGTCAGCTATTTAGTTTTTTTTAAGCAAATTACTTATATTGGTAACAAAAATTGTTTTTTTTTTATCAAATCAAAATGTTTGCAAGGGTCAATAAGTTATGAAAGTTTTTATACCAAATTTGTTGAAAATTGAATATTTATAAATATAATAATGAATTTCCCGGGATTCCCGGGAATCCCGGGAAATTCATTTAAAAATTTCCCGTTTCCCGGGAACAAAAATAATCCGGGAAAAGATACCCTCTAGTGTTATCCAACACATGATCCATGATCCATGTCTCTTGATCGGCCTCTACAATTCCTGCCTTCGGTTATGTCCCCCGTGATGGAAATGAGCAGGCCTGGATGCCTGATGTTGTGTGCAATTCAGTTGGCTTGTTATTGATACAACTTATTAAGGAGTTGCCTTATTTAACCAACCCTGTTCAACACCTTGTCGTTTTCGACAAGTACCGACCAATGGATCTTTAGCACGCGTCTATAGTAAGTACCACATCTTAAAGGTAGCCAAACGTCCACTTTTAGTTTTGCCAATGATCCACGTCTCACTACCATATAGCTGAATACTCCAAACAAAGGTTTAAATCAGGTTCTTGCAAGCATTCAAAATATCAATGTTAGGGACTCCAATATTTTTTGTTAAAAGCAACTCTTGTCTGATTTATCCTGCTTACGATTTCAGATTTTGACAAGGACACAAATTCTCCAGCCTGCTTCATACTATTTATAGCAATGTTCGCTGTCACTTTATTTCTTCCAATGACCATACATATCGCTTTGTCTTTATTTATTGTCGAGCTGTATGTTGACACTAATACGTTTTCCATTCATACGCTTGATATATTATGTATTATTATTGCTATTATGAAAAATGTTTCGTGTATTGGTGGTCACTATTAACTCTATTATGTACAAAAGGTATTGTATGGAAGTATGTTTTGATGCCGCAAAACGGTAAAAATAATCGATATGCCAAGTAGTAAGAACCTGTACAGCGACTTTTATGTATAGACATGAAACTCAAACGGAAAATTGGAAATGTGTCTAATCGAATTTGCGATTCAAAATAATTTCATTACAAAAAGTGTCGGTCTAAAAAATTGTTTCTTTTTATTATAGGGTCAGCTTTATAACTTTGTTAGGTACACTCGTATAGTATGTGCAACACCCGGGTTTAAGTGCAACCAAAAACATTGACACCTTAATATTATTGAGTTAGATAGCAAAAATTTAATGTCTTGATACTAATTATTTGGGACTCAATTTTTTTGAAGTATAATATTGCGTATATTAATTCGCTCGATTTCGGGTGCCTTGCCTAAAATAAAGAAAGAAAAGTATAATTGCGTTACTACTCTAAGATATAATACGTCAGTATACCTGTATACGTATATATATATACAACTATATTCATAATAATATATTGTACAAGGTATGTTAAAAGGCGTTCACATTGTTTCACTGTGGATTGTCATTCATAGGATTGTGAAAGGGCTGAAGTTGTTTATCGAAAGTGAACACACGCTTGTTCACACTTTTCATCCTGTCAAGCCACTACCATGTCCATATTCACGTTCATGTTGGCTGTGTTACATTTCCCCAAATTGAATTATAGATTAATTGCTCAATGTGGCCATTTTAGGCCCCCTGGTGGTAAGCGCCTTCATCCGTCATTCCATGTGATCACTGAGAATGAGACATCCGTCCGCACTTTTCATATTTGATGATTCATCCTGAAAGATTTATATTGTGGATATTGTAATGTAAAGGGTCGTTCACATTTGTTCACTTTCAGTGATCACTCCGGATGATCCTCCAAGATGAACAGGTGTGAACAGGCGTTTCATCGCTAGTGATCACTAGCGATGTCGGAGGAAAGAGATTACCACTCGTCATAATTTTGATGAAAGGTCCTTCCACTGAAACGACCATAAACAAGTTTTATTTTATTATTTGTTTAATTCTCTATGAATTTGTATTAAATGTCAGAATCATGTACAAAATTACTATGCAGTCGAGAGCTATATTAATTTATTTTAAGTGTTATTTTTCATTTTTGAATTTGTTTAATTATTTTTATACGAAAATACGTCAAACTACATACAACATGAGTGAGAGTGTTGACATGGCAGTGAAAGCATAAGATGAACAAATGTGAACAGACGTGGTCACTTTCGATGAACAGGTTTGACCCTGACACTCTGGATGATCATCCAAAGTGAAGCAATGTGAATGCTACTTTAGACACGTTAATTAAGGGCGGTGCGAAAATCTGCTACAATAATGTATTAAGTCATTCAATCGCTAAATACACTCACGAAAAACGAATAATTATGAATAATTTAATTTTGTAATTAATCATACAAAAATATGAAAAATTACTATACTATACCCTCACGGTGCCTCACGTCGTGTCCCAGGTGGGGTAGGCAGAGAGAACGGAACGCCATGTTGATATATTCTTACATACTTCTTTCGCTTCCTCTACATTCATCCAGTTTCTCATACATGCACGCCGATTGCTCTTACTCAACACGCGGCCGTTATTAAGAATTTGATCCACGTGATCAAGCCACTTGGTTCTCTGACGACCAAAACAAAGTCTGCATTATACTATTTTTGATATTAAAAACATTATTCATATATGTGATCTTAATAGAGCAAAATACGTTTTTGTACATACATACACAGTTAACATACATAATTAAGTTTAGAAAGTGGTTCTAGACACTGCCTCTGTCATAAAATACAAAAGGTTCCGAATTAATACAAAGTTCACACGCAATATTGATCAGATATCACTCTTGCTGTATATAGGTTGGCAAAGAGTACCATAATAATGTTTATAATAGTGTTATTCATACCACAGAACTTTACTGCTCAAAGTACATGAACTCTTGATCTTTATAACAACATGTAGACCTTTGTAGTTCAATTTATTCGCAGTCAAATAATACCTAAATCAAGACAGAACCAATCTATACTTGCAGACTAGTGGAACAAAGTATTTCAAGTTATGTATAACAGTTTGAGTATTTTTTTGCGAAAATATTAAAATAACTCATATAATGAAACCAAACAGATATCTCGATTGGGGAACCATCTTTATAAAATATAACATTGTTCAAAATCAAATCAGAAGAAGTGAAAAAGGCGTCCTAACGTTTACGAATTGGCTCTAGTCTGGCTTAATGAAGCAACCATCTATCTGATTGATTTTGTCATCTGCACGTTGTGCTCAAATTCGGTGAAACAATAAAAAAAAAAAAACATTCTAATCATTTGATATAAAAATCTTGTTGCTACGAAGCAGCAACAAGCTAAGTAAGCAACGTTAAGCAACTTATTGTCAGGTTTAGACTGTCTTTTATTTATGAAATTCGCATCAACGACTTATAAGAAGTGTATTAAGGGGCCCCTTTAGCAAAAACGATAAAACATTCAATTTTCAACAAGTTTGGTACACAAACTCTCAAAACTTGTTGAACCTACGAACATTTTGATTTGATAAATTATGAAAACAAATATTAATTACCAATATCAAACTTTAACTTTTAAAAAAAACTTGATTTTAGCTTCATAATATTCGTTTATAAAAAAGCATATTTCTAAAAATCAAATTCGGGGGTGTGTTTGGTACATAAATGCATGAGAACCCTACAAATTTTCATATATATTTTTTTAAATTACAAATACCTACATAGTTATTACAATTATTATATATACAAATTTTTTTTTCATGGATATTGACCAATACAAAATTATTTTTTTTTGATAAAATTTCTCATATTTTGAAACCAAAAATCACCGCATGAACTCGATTTTTTGGATATTAAAAAAAGTTTGCTAAAATCTATGGTATTTATATGCTTTATAGGATAAATAAAATATATATATTTAGAAATAATTTGTATTTTGATATAACAAAGAGTACCTAAATAAATCTCGTCAGTCTGCGATTTATTTATTTTTTAGTAAAAAACTAATATTGGTAATAAATATTTATTTTTTTATTTTATCAAATCAATATGTTCGCTAGGGTCAACAAGTTTTGGCAATTTTTCTATCAAATTTGTTGAAAATGGAATATTTTACTATTTTTGCTAAACGGGGCGTCGGGGCCCTTAATAAGAAGTGTGGATGTTAATTATATTTTTCACTTTAACCTACTCTAGATTAATCATACCAATCAATTCATCTCTGGAAACGAGCAGAATCATTCTGTTTACTCCAAGAATCGAACCCACGATCTCTCGCTTACAAAGCGAGTATTGAGACCGTTATTTAAATAGGCATTAATTAGGTAAGCATGTTGTACATGGTAGGTACACATATACATACATATATGAATTTCCTTTTAGGAATGCATGATAGAAAGTTTCGACGTTTGTGAATCGTGTGAAATTGATGAGACTTTTTAAAAAGAAATTCATGTAAGTATTCGTTAACATTAACGTATTGGGAGAACTCATAATTGTCTGCATAACTTTTCTTAGTAGATAAATAATATTTAGCCTTGACATTAAGAAGTGAATCTAGATTATCAATTGTTGGTTTTTAAAATACTTTTACGTCATCCGTATAATATTGTCCTTTTTACGGTCTATGTTAGGTATATCATATCATGATGAAGATAAGGTATGTTTGATAAGGACTTCTGAAAAGATTAATAATTAGAAATTTCTATTGTACAATTACAACAACGTCACTAACAGAATATCCTTAACTTGAATAAGAATAATATTACATCTTTAATTTTTCTTTTTGACAAAAAAGCGCACTTAAAAATGAACACGTAAATACCTTCCTGCGTTGATTCAAATAAAACCTTTATAAAGTTTTGATAAAGCCTAGGTTATTAAATTTTACTTTAGCGTTTTTGTAACGACATATTCGTCATTCATTATGAGTTCGTCGTTAGCCTGGAGGTAGAGTCTCGGCCTCGTGAACAAGGGGTCCGTGGTTCGATACCAGGTACCGGCAAACTCCCCTTTCACGACAGAAGTTTTGAGTAGCTTACTGTGAAAGGTGTATAAGGTTGTGTTTGGGTTTATAACAAACAAAACACAGATATATCTTCTTTTTTTTAAAAAAAATATTAAATAATTTAATGTTTGAAATGCCACTGTTTTATATGTTTCACAAAAGTGTATACAACAATTATATAGTGGATCCCGGTCGTATTTTAGTCCCAAAATTTTCGGGATTAAATTTATTGAATCCCAGGGTATTTGGGATTAGTATATTTTTTTTAATAAGTTAATAATTTGGGTCACATTTGCATTAATGAATCACTGACAGCCGAAACTTCGTATCTTAAAAGAGCACCTTTCTGAGTTCGAAATCTCACTAGTTCGATACCGATATTGTGGCAATAGTCACTGATGGTCCAAATGTTATGCTGAAATCGGTAAATTTTGTAATGCAGAGCACCAGGTTTGTCTTGCACACGGTGTTCACGTATTGCATAGAAAAATAAAAGAAAAATAATTAAAAACTTAAATACATTGTCAAAAATTAAATATAAACTGATTTTGATATGGTTTACTGTTTTTTTACCACTTTTCATTACCAATACAATCCCGAGACTATCCCGGGATCCCGGGATTAACTGTAGGTAGATAATCCCGAAATCCCGGGACCGGGCCGGAATCGAATTTTCTAAACGTATACCACAAATACGCCTAGCGCGTGCTATTACATAATTTGTCAATATTCCCGTTACATCATGAAAAGTTTCGTCGATAAGTAATAGTTCAAATTATATAATTTATTGATTTAAAGTATGTATGTTCTTTGATATGCATCAATTTATTAATTATCTCTAATAATCTTGAAGTATTTTTTATATTGTCAGCTGTTATATAATAATGGATAAATATAAATTATTTCCAACAAGAGAGGTTAAAATAATGGATAATTGTCAACAATATTACTGAAACGTTAACAAAGGATAAAGAAAACAACAGCAGTGTTCTTTTAGTGGTTAACAAATTAGAATATAACAATAAAAAATGCAAATAATTATAATCAATGCTATCGAATCGAAACAGTTATTAAAATGAAAAATAAAGACGAGAATTGGTTAACTGTTTATAAATCGAGAAGAAAATACATTTTGAAAAGTGACTACATATTGCACCATTGATAAACTAATTAGTTTATCGTCGCATAAATAAATTTATTTGGTAAAGTGATTCAAAATGCTTCCAAAACTACTACCACTACTGCTTAATATTAAGTACCTACTCGTGTATAATCTATTTTAAATTGTCTGTGTCGTTTTGTCAATAGTACGTCTATGTATTTATTATTCCCATAATGTGTTTTATTATTATTTGGTTTGGATACAGTGTGTTTAACTATTGTACCTCTCCGAATAACATAATGTGTCGTCCGTTATAAATATCATTAAAATGAAAATACAAGTGCCTTAAGGAGGAAATGAAATATTATATCAAAATAAATAAAAAAGGAAATATGCTTCACTTCCTGTTCAATTCAACAAAGTTTTTATGATATCGTCAAAATATCATAATTTTATATTTCGATATAAAATAAAGTATATAATATATACCTTTGAGTTCGAGTTATAATATTGTGAGTTATTATCGTCTGAAGTAACAATAAACTACATCAAGATGCAGGCGGCTTTGATGATAAGGACGAAACAGAGAGAGAGGAAGTTAGACAGGATTAGGAGAGGAATAAAGGCTGAACTACCAAGCAACGTGGCTACAAAGGATATCAGACCTTTCCCGTCTTATCCACCTCCTTCATGGGTATGTCTCCTTAAATATTATTAAATATTCTAGAATTATTATTATTATACTTTCAATTAACACTTTTACTTATTTATTTTTCTTGCACAAATTCACACAACTAATTGTAGCAAGTGCAAGCAAAAACAATTTAAAACAAATCTTTTATGCAAATACTGCACGCGTGGTATTATAACTTAATAAATATGGGATTTTGACATCTCGTGATCTAAAGAAAATACATACATTTTACATTGCAATCATGGCTGTGCATTTCTTTGAAAACACGTGACACCTGAAATAGTAATTGGTAAAGAGCTGTCCCTTTTTAACCAGTTATATTACGATTTACTTGCTATTGTTTTTCGATTTTCTTATGTACCGGCAATAAGACAAAAAGGGACACCATTCTAACAATAATTGTTTCTTCAAGTGGTACGCTTAATTTTTCGTAGTTAGCTCTTAACTTTATTACACTGCTATAGAAATATGATATGATTTCCGGCATAAATTTGAACCCGTGTGGCAACTGCCACATATGAACAGTCAAAGAAGGGGCAGGTATGGACCAACCTGTAACTCTGTGTACATGAGGCACAATTTGAACACTTGTGGCAACTGCCACATATGAACTCAAAGAACGGGCAGGTATGGACCAACCTGTAACTCTGTGTACATGCAAAATCTACAAGTAATTAGCGGTCAACTAGCTGAAAATTCTTCTTATTTGTTTATATTTCATCATCCTTATTTTGAATTTCTTACTAAAGTATTTTATTTCCGGGATATCAACCCTCTATTTGTTATCCAGCCGGATAGGTCATTATTTTATATAATTGGTCGTTACATTTCTATAAAAAGTTTAATGGTTAATCGGTTATAAATTTATTTATTTTATCTTAACAACTAGGTACTTTACATATTTAATATTATTGTTAATAATACAAAACATTATTAAAATCCTATATTTTACATAGTGAAACGACGCAACGCTATGAAACTCATTTCGTTTGACTCGGGGAAGTTCAAAATTTGCATCGGCCAAAATCACACTGTAAACTTTACACTTTCTTTATACTGTCAATATTGTCGATTGACAGCTTTTTAATGGAAGCTCATGTTTAATTGCGTATAGAAATAATACACATATATTTAGTATTTTATTAGTTGAAAGCAGAAGCTTATTGATTCTATAAGAAAACTTTGTATAGCTTTTTGATTCTCTAATAAAACAATGTTTTTTTATATGAGTGAACTATGCTACATTTGTGCGCTTTTTATTTTGTAAATATATATATTTATACTACTACTATACCATCACAGCATATCCCACAAGTGGGGTAGCCAGCAGACCAGCTGCATATAAAACATATATATTTATACTTTAATCTAATTTGTTTTCATTAAAATGACCATTAATTGATGAATTAGTTGAATGAAAAAACTCAATTAGTGTACGTATAATAAAAATGACAGAATTAAGTATTCTTAATATGTCAGCTTTCAACGTTATGAACAAGCAATTTACAATCGATATGTAGGTATTGTCAAGTTATGTAACAATTAGTTTAATATAGTTAGAGATATTATCGTATTCGACACAACTTATTGCTTTATGTAATAAAATATTGCCAAGAGTCAACTTTATATTGCTTTATATGGTAAGATATTGTCAAACCGTCAAGATATGCTTTATATGGTAAGATATAAGATATAGTATGGCAATTGTGAATGTCTTAATAAATGTACTCGTACTCAGCAATATCTATCTCATGGCCAGCATTTAAACGTCCTTTGCGCAATAGATCTCTACTGATCGGTTAATTTCTTTATTAGATCAGCACTTTGACTTGTACTAATAATATTGTTTTCATAATCATTAATTATTTTGGCACAAATCTAAAATATTCATTAAATCATAAAATGCAATTGACATTGTATTATAGTCAAATCACAATCAATTTCAACACCATAAGTAAATGATGCAATTGTTAATTATTCTGGTTCAATAAATTAGTAGTTGGATAGTAAAACAGATGTATTATTACTTGATATAAAATTTTATTGCTTTTCAGACAGCCAGCTTTTGCATACATATTTTTAAAATTCATTTGATTCAAGAGTCTTATCATCTACTGTCGCTTTATCAGTTGTTCTAATAAATCTCATCGTAAGCTCTTTCTTCACATTTATTATTTAGATTGTTTGATTACAACCGATGAATATTCTATTCTTGCACTGATGGATTATGGTAAATAGGAACATCGACCATTTTGATATTTCCATTTCCCAATAAAATATCTTCGTCTGAGATAACACGGTCCAAAGGATATCCTAAATGGTTTCCATCCAGATAATTAAGTCCAGAAGGGATCAAAATGTTATTTTTGTCAAGGTTCTGTGAGTTGTGATTATTTGGGCTATCTTGTATATTTCTGATTGGTGTAATCGTTACTAATAACTGGTAAATCATACCGTGTGGTTTTCCTTTCGGCAAAAGCAGTCTGTCAGGGATCGACATTAAATTTTGTGCTAGTTCAACCATTACAGAACCTTTGGAATCAATATTTTCTCTTGTCATATGCAACATCTTGTCAATTGGTATTCTGTCGCTGTTGGTCATCCAGAAGTTTTTCGAATTACGAACGATTTCATTTTTACCAGATTTTAAATCATAGACGAATGCATCAAGTTCTACAAAGTTAAGTCTATTGTCATTCATATTGATTTCTTGGTTTTGTCCGTTATATTTAGGTCCAAGGAATATTCTTACCATACCTTGAACATTTTCTTTGGAATTTACATCAATTTTGACATTGAATTGTTTGTGGTTTAATCTTTCTTGCTCTATATATAAACCTTGTTCGTTATTTTGTTCCTGATTATTGTCATTGTTTTGTTGATTTACATTTTGATGCTGTTGCCACAAGTTATCTTCATTCATATTATCTCGAACATTTTGCTGTCTGTTTTGTTGGTTTTGATTTTGCAGTTGGTTGTTCAGAGCATTGCGAATGTTAATGTGTTGGATGTCGAAATATGTTTCAAGTCTATCAACATTCACATTGTTAATCTTCACTCCATCGAGTTCGATTTCTCCTTTTTTATATGGCTGGAGATGCTGCTTGAACATCTGAACATTGTGGAGTATTTGTTTTGCCAACTGGTAGAATACTGGATCACGCAGTTCAGTCTCAAATTGTTCTAGTACACTGGGGATGGCATTAATACTGGAAACAAAGCAATAAAACATATTAACCCTCAAACAATAGTAAGTATTCAGTCGATTATTTTGTAAATTGTCATTCTGTATTGAATAAGTTAAAGGTCGTCTGTAATTACAACAAATTATTTTTGTGCGTCATCAGTTGTAGTAATTCATGACAATATCATCGTTCCTTACAGTTTGTAAGACCATTATAACAATATTAGTTGTAATCAATTTGTCAGTATTGTACTTATTTATTTACTTGTTTTCTTAAATTGTTTCTAGTCCTCCATTGAAGTTTCTAAGTATTTGATTTCGTAATCATTTCAAGATGTCAAAGTATCGTTATTGAAATAATGTGTTTAAACTTCATACAATAATATATTATTTTAATTAGCAGTTAAAGAGTATAAAGCGATTTATACAACAGATTTTCACAAAGTTTGAAAACATAATTATATTATTTGCACTTACTTGTTCACTGAGTCTTGGCCGTTACCCAAAAGATTTTTGGCAAGTGCAATTCCTTGCACGTAGAATCGAATATTGGATGAATCTTCATTAGCTTGAATCAGATTACCAAGTTGTTCAATATCCTCTGGATTGTTTAAAGATACAGTCACTCCTTTTTCCTGGAATATAAATTATTTTTTTAGATTCTTGGTTCATCAAAATCTGGGAAATAAACGAAAGTATCTCGAATTTGTCTTTCTCTTGAAAAACTTTCGTATCAGACAGAATAATCATTTAATGGTTTGGGAAGTGATAAGTTTAATTTCATAGATTTTGTGAGATCTTTCGATTAAAAAAAGAAAAGGCAAATGGCTTATAAAATTTGGAATATGCTGCAAGTTCGAAAAGGCTAAAAACTAACCGACACAGTATATCCTCTATCAATCGCATCTTTAATACGTCTCTCATAAGCCATCACGTTGTTCAAATCATAATGTCTACTTTCTGTATTGAGTAAATAATTATTTGGCCGTGAACGTAAAGCATCTCCGTTTTGAAGAATCATTCCAGGATTGTATCCAACTTTTATTGGACTGTACCACATGAATCTTGGAATTTCACCAACATCGTTTGAAAGACGCTCCAGATAATAACGTGCTACCAGTTGTTGAAGTCTGTATAGATACACTTCTCCACGTCTTTCGTTTGGTTGGATTTTCATCCACAATGGATGGTTGAGTTGGTTAATCATATTCTCAGAATTCAATCCAATATCTTCAGTGAAATAAGATAATTGGTTATCGTCGTTAACGTTCATTTGGTATGGTTTATTATTGATTGCCTGAAGTATTTCTTGATTTGTGAAGAATTGATTAGGAGCCACTTCATACATTGGTGGCAGAATAATTCCTTTGCAATCTGCACGATGTAAAACAGCAACAATCAATGAATAAAGATAAACTCCTTGATTCAAATTGTCTTTCATCAGACGAGCTATCTTATAGAAGTTTTCGAAGTTTTCCTCACCGAGAAGAATTTTAGTAATCAGTTGGACTTCTTCCCTATGTATCTTATTGTTTATATTGAAAGATAGATTTTGATCTAACAATTTATTTCTTTGAATGCGGCTGATGAGTATTTCAACTTCATTCTTGTTCTGAAAAAAGAAAACAGATTTGTCTACAAATTATAAATCTGCAAATGAAAGAACACCTTCTTCCAGATTCATGTAATTTTCTTTATGAATGCACACTTTATTAAACAAGAATTGACTTATGAATCTACATTATTTATAAGATCTTTTAAGTCTCGTATAGTTTTGTAGAAATGAAACATTTGATATGAAAATATTCTGAAACTATTTGTATTTTGACATTTTGTTTTTACAGCAATATGCAAAGAAAAATGTCAAAATTTGGAATACAATAATGGTTTAAACCAGAGTATTAAAATTACAAAAGACTTGTTTTTTTTTACCGCATTGTCCTCAATTAGGCCAATCAATTTATTCAATCCGTTTTGTTTTTGATTTTGGTCGTTATATGGACGGTTTAGTTTCTGAAGAAGTTTCAGGACAATATTTTGACGCTCCAGGAATGTCTGATCGACTGAAAAGTAAAAATTATAAATAAATATTTTAACATTCTTGTATAAATATTTTTGTTTTAAATTGTAAATTGTACCAATACAAACAAATTTTAAACTCCTAAAATAATTAGTTCTACGTTCCACTTAATTCAGTATCATAATTACAGGAGGCTTCATAATTACTATGTGAAACATATACCTACCTATTAACTACCTTAGTTAATTACTATGTGAAACATATACCTACCTATTAACTACCTTAGTTAATACCTATTCAAATAGGTTGACTATGAATGAGTGTGATCAATTGGAATGATTGATCTAGAGCGGTTCAAAATATGTTTGACATCTACACTTCTAGTAAGTAAAATCCAGTTCCCGACATCCGATTGTGTCAAAAAATCCATAACATAAACATTATACATGTTGATTCCTTGCTTGTAAATAAGGTTGTAAGCATTTATTTAGAAAGATTTTACTTACCTTGAAGTAAATTACTCCTTTCATAGTAAGCCCCGTAAGTGTTAGCTGCAATATTGTCAACACTGTTTATTCCTTGTTGGTGGTTCGATCCACCAGATGGATTCAAAAGGGAGCACTGAGCCCTTATAACGAAGAATACAAAAAATAAGAATAAAAACTTCATGTTGAAGTCTTCTACCGTTGCTGTTTTAACAATGGAATGATGCTTTCTATTAAATTTCTTTTCTTTTTATACTAACAACCTACATCCTAAAACAAATAGATTAAAACATATTTATCTCTTTATGTCTGGGCATTAAAGTAAAAATTATTATTATTACGATCATAGAGAAGTTTTTTTGACCTCGTATGTGAACCTTCTTTGATCAGAAATTCTCTAATTATTTTAATTACTATTTGTAAGTTTTTGTCACCTGCATGCAGATAATGCAAATGATAAAATATATTCCATTATTGGTATTCTTCATAAAAGGGGAGATATGCTCAACACCGATATTCAAATAGTACGATAAACATTTTTTTACACGGCTCGAAAAGAATTTTATTTTTTAAATATTATCATTAACATATATCCCGTGGAGCACCCGGTAAAGAATTGGTCTCCCACTCTTCTGCGTAAGTTTTCGAGTGTCCTGTAAAAGGCAGGTGTTCGAAAAAATTAAGACATTTTACATCTTAAATTAAGCGATGAGGTTTGCCACCCATCCTGAATGTCTTGATTTTATATTGGCACGAAGAGGACAGTTTGCATGTTTCTTACATGCAGCTGATCTGCTGGCTACCCCAGTTGTGGGATATGCCGTGATGGTATAGTTATTTCCAATATGTATTCGTTAAATCTATGTACCATAGGTGAACACATTTAAAACGCTTTTCGAAGGTAATGTGAGACTGTTTAAAAAAATACCAAAAAAACAATAGTAGATCATGGCATTTTCGTTACAATTTTTATTTCGGTACAAAAATGCTTATATTTTTTACGTAGCCCAGAAAGATTATTATTTTTTAATTATTATTATTATTAACATAACACATTCTTTGCAAGCCGTATTCTTTAAATCTACCATACACACATGATAAAATTTATTTTTAACATTTTTGGGATTCGTGAGACTCTTCAAATAAATACCAAAAAAAAAATAGTAGATCATCGTATTTTCGTGACAATTTTCGATTAGTTTACTTTACATAGATTTTCTTCAAATAATATGTAGAATTTTCAGATTTTTTAGGAACAATATAAATTGTTTGTATATTTTGTACGCGTTCTACTTATCAACAAAAGTATACTTAAATTTTTACGTTTGACTGATTGTAGGTTAGGTTAGGATTGGTCTGGTTTTATTTTATGCCATAGCACATTTATTGACAATTATTTTTACATTTGACTAGTTGTAGGTTAGGCTAGGTTAGGTTTGGTATCATTTTATGCTGTAGCGTTGTGTAGGAAAAATGAAAAATTAATTATGTGCTCATAAAATCGACCAAATTAAGATGAACTATCATTTCTCGGAACAAAAAACTATATAATTCCATAAATAGAGATTGAAAATTCATGAATTAAAATTTGATGCATTTGTCTTATCTAAAATTTAAACTATTGTATTTCCATATTTTCTGAACTTAAAGAATGCAAATGTTAGATAGATGTTTCTCCTTCAAGAATATTTACAAATAATACATGTTGGTTGAACTTTTTCGTTCTCAAAAATAAATATTTCTTTAAAATATTGTACCTAACATGAATTGTGTTCATAAATATTTCGAAGTGTTTGTAGACTTTTTTTAAAAGTGCCCTAGTACCGCTACGCATACAGTCACAAGAAATGTGTATTACAGAACACGTGATTGTATTAGTAACCGAGTAGCATCGCTGTGATTGGTTAGTGCATTGTGTGGTGTGTGTACCATACTCATTACTGAAGGATGTGTTGGTAATCATTTACCTATGAGCGGGGCACTCTTACATAAATTCTACTCTAATATTCATTATCGCATCACATATTGTGCCAATAACGCAAACAAGCTTCACGTAGAATAATTTCCATTTATTCAACAATAATAATTATTATACTTAAAGTTATATGTAGAATTTCAATTACAATATCATCAGTACATATTTTTAATCGTAATGTTGTTATACATAATTACACCGCAAACTGTAGGTAGACAGACATTCCGCAGTAAAGTATCGCTCCTCTTTCAGATATAAAATGTAAATTAAAATAAAAGTTGTTTATTTTTTGTTATTTTAATTATTATCTATTACTATTATTATATTTGTTAATTAATTAAATTAATTGCTTTTTCTTTTTGTTTAACAGGGACAGAATCAAAACATTTATGAATCATACTCGTTTTCGGATATTCAGGTAAGAAAGAGTCAAGCATAGACATATGTAATAACGAAGTCGTTATTCATTCTATATTTATTACTGTGTGTGTGTTTATTACACTCTTGTGTTTCGTCCGTTTGGTATAGTAGGATCTTAGTGTGCAATTACATCATTATGGTAATAATAACCAATTAAACAATCAATGAATAATTCTTTAAAGTAAAAAGTAATGAACAGTGTTTACTTTCACTTTTAGTGCAAGTTGACTCCTTTCGTTCTTTCAATGTACACTGTTTACTTTCACTATGAGTACAAATCGACTCCTTTCGTTTATTCAATGAACATTGTTTACTTACACTGTAAGTACAAATTGCCTCCTTTCGCCCTTTCAATTATTAATGTTTACTTTTACTACAAAAAAATGTTTACTTTAACTATAAGCTCGACTTACTTTGCTGATGAAATCGTTTAATGACAATAAAAATAATGGGTATAGGTATCTAGGCTAATGGGGATAGATGTAGCAAAAATTGGAAATAAGTAAAGGTGAATTCCTAATAGGTGGGTGAGGGGAGAGTGTAAACTTGGTTCGCTCTGTGTCTATTAATATCATAGTATAAGTAAATATTTTTTTTTTTTTAGTTTAAATAATCAATAGGGAACATGCATGTGTGAGGAATATGAATAAATGTTATCAATTCATATTAATAAATATACGCTGATCACGAATATCCTAATAAGAAACCATAAAATAAAACTTTTCGTTCATTATTTTCATTTTAAAAATCCATATTTTCTGTTATTGAATTAGTCCGGTGTGACGTCGCTAGGCGCTATTTTGTATTGCCACACATTTCACTCTTAGTACTGTTTGTAGCGCCTGATATTGTCAAAAACTGCTCCGCCACGAGTGGACCTTTTTGCGGCGAAGTGTGAAAATTGCTTTTTTAAATGGTGATAAAAACCTTAAAAATGCACATTTAAAAATATAAAAAGTACCATAATTTTTCTAATTTTCTGCACTATTTTTTGGGTTGAAAATTTTTTTTTGTGAAAGTTCCCCATTCTCAAAAAGATAACTTCATTTTAAACTACTCATTTGTGAGCAATAATATTCAACCGGTTTCAGCAGGCATCTGTCGTAATCAAACACCAAAATATGACTAGAATTATTACTGAAGGATCCTTTTTGTAACCGGTAAGGTATTATTTTTAATAAGCAGTAGTTTAAATTAAATATGTATATTCATTGACACTAAATGCGCCCTTCAACACGTAATACCAATTTTACACCAAAAGTAATTTTGTGATGAGTTTGATGCTGAGTGCTTATGGACTATCCACTACACAACGTTTGTTTTGGGGCAATAAATTGCACAATTTTTCGTAAAGTGATAGTACTTAGTTGTACCAATGTGTTAAGATTATACTGAAAAAAGCCAAACCAATTGGAAAATTTATCAACTCATTTACACCTCTTCCAAAGATTGATGTAGATGCTTTGTATTTCTTTATTTGCCTCTTTCTCGTCTATTTCCTACTTCTTATTCAGTCATTTTGAGTTCATCTTTGGACATAGACATAATTTTGCTCTCCTTCTTACTGTATTCAATTTCTAAATTCAGTTGCCTGGTTCTATTGGCTAGCGGGACATCAAAGGAGTATAATCGATAAATTCCACACATGGGGGTATTTTGGTCGACAAGATTTGTTAAGTGTTGAATTTCTGATAAATGGTACTCCCCAGACTTCTGCGGTATCTGAGTGGATGGTGGGTTTCCAGTTCTTTTCCGCCACCTTTCTTATTTCATCCGACTTTGAGGCTGAGGTTTCTATTTTAAGACTTTGAGTGTCCCTCTATCGGTTTCTTGTTTGAAATTTGACTTTACAATACAATTTACCGTGTCGACAATTTTCATAGCTGGTTAACATATTGGTTCTCTCAATCTTTTACGAGTATCCCGCATTTGCCATCCATTGATTGTTTAGTAAATATATTTTTTTTATAATAATGTATGTTATATAAAGTGAGTCTAATGGCAACCTTAAATGTGGGAAATACCGTTATAAAACAAACTTACTTTATATACATAAATATAATACAAAGAAATACGTCGTGGAGTCGCCGATGAAAAGTAAGTCTCCTACCCTTCTCTGTAAGTATACAAGTCCATTGTAAAAGGCATCTACAATGACAATGGTGATTTTATTTTGATTTCTAGTATTTTGGGATTTTTTATTTTTAGATTTATTGTGACTTTTTTTAGAAAATTTTATTTATTTTTTTTACTTTTTTTCTCAAGACTAATGAGACTGAAAGACTGATTTCTAGTGTTTTGGGATTTTTTACTTTATATTTTATATTTTTGAATTATTTTAAAATAAGTATTATATTATTATTGTTTTTAAATTTTCTTTGACTTTTTTAGAAAATTTCAACTTTTACTTTTTTTTCTCAAGACTAATGAGACTGAAAGACTGATTTCTAGTGTTTTGGGATTTTTTACTTTATATTTTATATTTTTGAATTATTTTTAAATAAGTAGGTATTATATTATTATTGTTTTTAAATTTACTTTGACTTTTTTAGAAAATTTCAACTTTTACTTTTTTTTCTCAAGACTAATGAAACTGAAAGACTGATTTCAAGTATTGTGGGATTTGTTACTTTTGTATTTTTGTGTTATTTTTAAATATTGTATTATTATTGTTTTTAAAATTACTTTGACTTTTTAAGAAAATTTTAACTTTTGCTTTTTTTCTCAAGACTAAGACATTTCTGGTAAGAGTGGAATCTTTGCTGGTCCATATGTTGAGAGTATTAATTGTTAACATATTATGTTATGACTGTTTGATTCTTTAATATTGTAAAAATAAAAAAAAAACATCTACAATCCAACGATGAGGCAAGCCACCCATCCTTCAAGTCTTATTTTTTATGGCACGGCTTTGTGTCTGCAGCTTTATTACTTGCAGATTGTCCGCTGCATACCTTACTTGTGCAATACGCCGTGATAGTATAGAAGGAGTAGTAATATAAAGTCATGTATTAGTGTGTAAATTTGCTTATAACCAATTAATATTGAAGAGAGTCCCACCTCACACCCAAATATCTCAGTTGTCGTTATTAACTCTTACTTATCCGCACATTGAAACCAAAATTGTCCTCACGGGCGGGCCACTGGGCAGGCCTGAAGGGACGGCCAGCCAAAACCGCCATCGTGGGAATCTTTTATACTACTTCTCTCTTCAATGTCACTTTTAAGCGGTAATAATGAACAGTAAAGGGCACTATATGAGATGGTAGGCCCCACTGTTGTCAAATGTGAGATTTCATAGAAAATGTAATTTTCACGAAATTGTTGCCATATGTAGAATTATTTTTTGGTCACCACGTTAAATTATTTTTGGGCACCAAGTTTTTCGACACCGACAAAGTTTACATTCGAGTTAGATTTTATCTTATTTTTGCCGGCAAAAATTAAGTAAAACCAGCAAAAATAAAATCTAATCAGAATACAAATTTCCTAAAGTTTACATTCTAATTATATTTCATTTTTGCCGGCAAAAATAAAATAAAACCGCCTATAATAAAATCAAATTCTACATAATAAAAATATAAATTTAATATAAAATTAAATTTAAATAAATTTCCCAAACTTCATATTTGAATTAGATTTCATTTAAAAAAATATTTCGCCAAAAAATCTAAAAATATTATTGTAGCAACAATTTTCCTCCATAGAAAACTATATTTGACAGATATCTGACATTGGGGCCTACCATCTCAATGAGTTCCCAGTAAAGAATAAGTAAATTAATGCTTTAACTTTTTGGCTTCGGTTTAATACTCTCTACATTTTTTATTCATGTACTGAGGCGTAGTAAGGCTCTCATAATGATGTAGTTATTTTATATAAGAAGATCTTTTATTTATAATATGTTTTGTATCTTTAGGAAGTAAATGTGACATAAAAATGTGGTATTTTGACGAATGAATATCTTGTTAGGACGAACACTTCTCGTCAGAAGAAAAATCGCCTTATTTTTCTTTACAAGTACATTGAATGTGTTCATTATAATGATTTGTCGCTCTCACGCTGTTGCTTTTGTGTTTAAAATGAAAAGAATTTATACTTTATACCTACAGTTATACTAAGTTTGTACTCATAAAGAAAGCACATAATTATTTAAACTTGGGTAGCATACTTCATCGCTCAATTTAAGATGTAAAATGGCGTTATTGTTGCGGACACATGCCTTTAACAGGACACTCGTAAATTTACGTAAAAAATCAGAAGACCAACTCTTTACCGGGTGCTCCACGAAACATAAAAAATACATATTCAGATATTTGAATTTTTGAAGATTTGTAAAGTTATCGACCTCCTTCATTAAGTGAATATATTTTTAATTATTGTACTACAATCAAATGCAATACCTACTCGAAATTACTTAATTTTTATTATCATAGCATTTAATTGCAATTCGCGACGATAAAACGTCATTCATAAACTAAGTGCTCTCAATGTTTTGACATAGGTCATATTTTTGATGGTATGTAGTCAGTGTATTGACATTGATGCTACATATGCAGTCATTTCCTAACAGGTGATTTGGTGAAATAAATTATTTATATATAATTTAAGAAATTAAATAGATAAATTCAGAAGAATAACATATCGTCATTGCATATTCAAAAAGGGACATATGAATTTATAAATGTTTTGAAATTTCTAGAATAAACTGCTCATAATGACATCATAACCATTTTATTAAGTGATTCATGGTATGAAATATTAAAATTCAATACTTAAAGAATAATATCACACACCAATAAAAAGTCCAAACTACAATTTCAATGCCTTAATGAACAGTTTAAAAAGAGTATGCCTAAATAAAAATGTGCGCACATGTCTCTTTTTGAATATGCAACGACGATATTTTATTTAAAACTGAACAGCTCACCAAATTATAAATGTTTTTTTTTCAAAAGAACTGCATCACAGGAATATCACAAAATTCTTAGAATATATATTTGAACTGATCTTGAATGGGTGAAAAATTCAATCTCAAAATGTTGAATACTTTTAAGAAATTCGGGAAATAGTTATTTAATTTTGTTACAATTTTTTGAGACGTAATTATTATTTATCATTTCATTTAAAATAACTATCAGATCGAACATGATTTTGATAGATATATAAAATAGGAAACCACTTCAAATTCATTTCAAAAACTTATTAATGATATAATAAATTATATTAAATAAAGTATATTCTTTCATTTTTTTTCATTTATTTTGATATCTTCTTCATTTCCTATGACAGTTCTTTCTTTTCTTTGGAATGTTCTTTACTTTCCTTAGAATCGCTTTCACTAGAATCGCTATTGTGTGAATCTGATGTATGTTTCTTGAAATATCTAGTTCTCGTAAAGTATGGAGATGTAATTGTTATGTGATCATTTGTTTTTGTCATTGTTATGTCGTTGCGTTTATCAACTTTGATAATTTTGCCATCTTTATCAGTTTTGGTTATTGTAACATCCTTTCCATCTTTATTCAATGTTATTTCTTTGTTTCCATTACCTTCTTTATCTTTGTTTATCGTAATGTCTACGCCCATTTTGTCTTTATCTGTATGTTTGTCTTCCTTATTTCCATATTGATAAACATGCTCTATACCAAATTGGTCTACTATCACTTTTTGTCCTATCACATTCTTGTCCATTTTATTCACGACAGTATCTTTGTCTGTTTTTTCTGTATCTTTGTCCATTTTGTTATCAAATTTGTATTCGTGTTTTATTCCAAAACGATCTACGATAACTTTGCTACCAGTAACTTCTTTATCCATTTTGTTAACAACAATCTCTTTGTCCATATTATTTGTGTCTCTATCGTGTTTGTTTCCAAAGTTGTAAACATGTTGATTTCCAAAACGATCTACAATAACTTTACTACCAGTTACTTCTTTATCCATTTTGTTTACAGCAATCTCTTTGTCCATATAATTTGTGTCTCTGTCTAGTTTGTTTCCAAAGTTGTAAACATGTTGATTTCCAAAACGATCTACAATAACTTTACTACCAGTAACTTCTTTATCCATTTTGTTTACAACAATCTCTTTGTCCATATTATTTGTGTCTCTGTCTAGTTTGTTTCCAAAGTTGTAAACATGTTGATTTCCAAAACGATCAATGATTACTTTGTTTCCTATAAAGTTCTTGTCTGTTTTCTTTCCCACAAATTCTTCATCTTTCTCAGTCGTTTTTATCATTTCATTGTCATCCTTTTTCATCTCATTTATCATTATATCCCTATCCTTCATCATAAAATCTTCATTAGTGTTGATCATAAAATCTTTATTAACATTATTTCTGTACATGTGAGGATTCATCATGAAATCTGTTCTTGTATCGTGATGAATAAGAACATCAACCATTTTCATGTTTGTGCAATCTATGAATACAGTCCTATCAACTTCACGATCTAATGGATATCCTAAAGCATTATCATCCACGAAGAGATCATTGCACCATTTATTCATCTTATCGTCTGTGGTTCTACATTGTTGGAATGTTTTTGTATTTTTTATTGGAGTGATACTGACATACAACTGGAACATCATGCCATTTGCCTTACCCTTAGGAAGAACAAGCCTAGTAGGGAATCCATCCATGACATCTGTAGTATCGAGTTCACATTCGGACGTCATACATTTCTCAATCTTTTTAAGCATTTTTGTATAGGATATGGTGTCCGTGGTTCCTTTCCAGAATTGTGAAGAATCACGCCTGATTGAGTTGGTGCCAGTCTTCAAAGTGGTAAGGAAGTTGTCAATCAGTAAGAAATTGTGGCCAAGTTTTGTTTTAGCACCGTTTGCATCGAATTTGGTACCTAAGAAGACCTTGACGATAGCGTCTGTTGTCTTGTCTGAAGTATAATCTATTTCTACATTAAATTTACGATGTTTGAGGCAAGGTTGACGAGCAATGAAGGTAAATCTATCGCGGTTCTTTCCCATCTCTTCTTCGTCACGGTACACGGCATTACTGATATCTGAATCACATCTATCGAAGAAGGTTTGCAGTTTGTCTGTTTTGATTCCAGTGACGGTGACACCATCGAAACAGACATCTTGTTTGGTGTAAGGTGTAAGATTACGTTTGAATACATTCACATTTTTGATGATGCGCTTCCACAACTGCCAGAACATTGGATCTCGGAGAGCTGTCTCGTATTGCTCCAGAATTGTTGGGACAGTCATAGTTCTGAAAGATTGTTTAGTATTTGTAATATTTATCAGAAATATATTTATGTTAAATTTTATTGTAAATAAGTATAGATACTCATAAATGTTAAATTTATGCAAAGAAAGTTACTCAATTTTTTTTTCACAAATAACCTTGGTAGTTGACTTACTTATCTGTTGTGTCAATGGCGTTTCCAAGCAATTTCTTTGCCAACATTAATCCATTGAAGTAATAGTTCCTGTTTGGACAGTCAGTGTTAGATTGAATCAGATTACCCAAGATTTCAATATCCTGTGGCTTATTCAAATTCATAATGTTGCCGTCATCCTGAAATTAAATTAAACAATCAAATCCTTAAATCATTCGTTCATACCATCACGGCATACCCCACAGTATTAAGGTACGTAGTAATTGAACTAACGACACGTAATAAACATGCAGTTTGTCCACTCAGTGTCAATAAAAGCTGAGACATTCAGGATGAGTTGCATACCTCATTTCTGAATTGAAGTTGTAAAATGTCTTATAAGGAATGTTTTACGAATACCTTCCTTTTATAGGTCCCTTATAGAACATTGAACGGCAAAAACTTATGGAACAGAGTGTGAAACCTATTCTCTGACTTGTCAAATCAGTGATAGGCATATATTAATGTCAATGAAAGTTAAATAAATAAATTTGACAAAGAACAGAATATATCATTATATAACTTACTAAAGTAATATATCCTATATCAACAGCATCACGAAGGCGTCTTTCATAATCTTCCACACGCTTGATGTCCCAAATATTGTTAACAGTTTTCAACAGGAAATCATTTGGTCTAGATGGCATTATCAAACCATTGCAGTGCTTAAGTGTTGTTGTCATTCCAGTTTTGATGGGCAAATCGTAACTGAAGTTTGGAATATCTCCCAAGTCATTGCTCAATCTTTCCATGTAATAACGGTTCAAAAGTTGCTGGTGCATGAAGAGGAAATACTCTCCGCGACGAACCTTGGTCATATCATCCTTCCTTGTGTACATCCAGAATGGTCTCATAGCATTGAAAATGAAATATCTGTTATTCAAATCAACATCTTCTGTGAAATAGTTCATTTTACATTCTTCGTTAGTGTTGAGAAGCCAACAAGAATAGAAAGTATTGATGAGGAACGTTCTCTCATCAACTTTCTTAACCCCCATGCGTTCAACCTCTCTGGTGTCAAAGATCCTCCCTTGCATCTTGATTCTCTTAGCGATTTCGATGACCTCGTCATTGAAGAATTTGTTTGGAACTATTTCAAACATTGGTGGTATCCTCATACCGCGACAGTCATTACGGTTTAGTACGGCGACAGTCATAGTGTACAATAACATATCGTGGTTCATATGTTCTCTGGTCCAACAAGCAAACTCATAGAAACTATCGAAATCTTTGCAGCCCATGAAGAGATCGACGATGAGCCTAGCATCTTCCCTGTGGTATCTGTTGGTGATACTGAACACGTCATATTTATCAAGGAACATACTGTCGCGCCATTTCAGCAGGAACAATCTGACAGCTTCTTTGTCCTGAAATTAAACCATATCTTGAATTTTATCGTTGAAGCATATTTGTAATGGTGAACCTATTTTAATCATTAGCTTTAACCTATTATATTTTCCTATATTTCATTAGTTTAGGTTCAAAGGATAATTTTGGATTATTGCAATGAAACTGTTGAAATTATGTACCTACTTCAGATATCTCCTGTTGTGTTGTTATACCTACATACTAATCCTGCAATTGAAAATTAATCCACGTATACGCTGATGAAATTAAAAAACAAATGCTTTCTTTTACTAGAAAAACACATTTCAGTTTTTAAATATCATTATGGAATTCTAGTAAAGTATAAACATAAAGTCGAATTTAAGACATCATAAAATTTAATAGGTATCTATTGTGACATATGAATAATATTTTGAAATGTGTCTTTCTATTATACTTCCTGAAGTTTTTTAAATAGAATTTTAAACTCGAGTGAACGAACATACGTAATTATGCGATGATTAAGTTTACATAGGTACCTATTGTTATTTATCTCTTATTGTAGTATATTTAATTTTCTTATTGGAGTGTTATTTATTTATTTATTATTACAATATACGGCGTGAGCCTTTTACATGTGTAAAATATAATTAAAGAAATTGCATGACAGACAGTACGTTTAAACAAGACAAGGAGTAATCACGAAAAAAGGACAATACACAACAAAAAAACAGTATGATAAATATAATACATAAAAACCATTCAATAAAACTTTTTGAAAATTAATTGATAAAAGACAATACTAGCAATAAATCATCAAAAATTGGGAAATCATTGGGAAATTCAACATAAGATTTAAGATCATTAAAATAGTATAGGTACTGTATAGGTACTGTTCTTTTGTTATTAGATGGTTTAGTCAACAGCTTTTATTTCCTATTGGAATATGGAATGTGTTTGTTGTCTTGTTGGATTGCAATTGCATTGTGTATTGTGATTTTAGAATGTAAAACTATTAATAGAAAACTATTTGAGTTAAAATGAATGATAGAAATAATATTTTTAATTGTAATTAGTTTTAAGGTTATTATAAGTTGTAAATTTAATTGAAAATTTATAACTTTTTCAAATATATAAATATTATTTTTACCAATCAACTATATTTATATGAAGGCAAAAATAACAAATTGATATTATATTATGTTTAATTATTTGATATCATAGGATCTTTGAATGTTTTAAGTGTACATAGTTTTAAATCTTTATATTACAGATGCTAAAGTCTTTATGATTTAATTTTATTATTTTAATTTTTAATGCAAATGAATAATCTATCTTTGTGTTTGTATTTTATTTAAATGTTTGATATTGTTCCTGTACATAAAATTTGTTACTGAGCACGATATGTAAAAAAAATATTTAAGTTTTTAAAAGGCGTACGCCGTTTATTTGTTAAATAAAATATACTATACTATGCTATACCCTCACGCCGTATCCCAGGTGGGGTAGGCAGAGAGAACGGAACGCCAAACAGATCTATCTTTACACACTTCCTTCGCTTCCTCCACATTCATGCAGTTTCTCATTCACGCACGTCAGTTCCTCTTACTCAACACGCGGCCGTCCTTGAGAATTTGATCCACTTGATCAAGCCACGTGGTTCTCGGACGCCCGCGCTTCCTCACACCCTTTCTTTCAGACAAGTATATCCTCTCTTAAATAAAATAAATAAAAACAAAAATTCAATAAAGTATGGAATTCTAAAGATAAAAGATACTGTAAAAAACAATTCAAAATGACAACACTAACGTAGGTACATGGAAGAAAATCAGTTTGACAATGACTTAAAAAGTCGAAACCAGGTCACTTTTCAATTAAATATTAAGTAAAACTAAAACGGGTATGTACGAGTATGTATATTTAGGAAGTTTGTTTGTGAGGGATGGAACAAGGATATCGAAAGAAGAAAAGTGGCCGGTGCTAGGATTAACGGTGCACTTCGGCCCATTGTTAGCAATGACAATGTGTCGAACATGGCAAAATTGCTAGTGCACAATACGATTCTGGTACCGACACTTATGTATGCAAGCGAAACGTGGATATGATCGAAGAAGGACGAAAGTGGAATAAATGTTGTGGAGATGAGATCGCTCAGTAAGATGGTTGGTAAAACGTTGCGTGATAGAGTGAGGAATGATGATATTAGAAGAATGAGTGGATGCAAGAGGAGTGTTGTAGATAGAATGCGTGTGAATAAATTGAGATGGTTTGGTCATGTGGAACGAATGGAAGAGGAAAGAATGACAAAGAGGATATACTTGGCTGAAAGGAGGGGTGTGAGGAAGCGCGGGCGTCCGAGAACTACATGGCTTGAACATGTACATCAAATTCTCAAGGACGGCCGTGTTTCGAGTAAGAGAAATTGACGTGCGTGCATGAGAAATTGTATGACTGTGGAGGAGGCGAAAGAAGTATGTAAGGACAGATCTAATTGGCGTTCCGTTCTCTCTGCCTACCCCACTTGGGATACGGCGTGAGGGAATAGATAGATAGATAGATAGAGTAAAACTAAAAGATGTGTTTTCTTCCATTTATAAACATGGAGTTTTACAAAATAAACTTCGACTAATAAATAAAAAAAAGAATGTAGATATTTTTTCAGTATACATTGTATTGTATCATGTTAAATTGCAACAATTTAAGAGAAAGTAAAGATAAAAATGTTTTATCACCACGATATGCACCAATGTAGAGGTATTATAATGATATTTTTTTGTTGAAAGCGTTCGGTGTCACCGGATGATATTAAGGTTATCTTGTATCTGGTTATTGCAACTTACCTCAACTTTGTTAACGAGCGTCTCCAAGTTGAATTTCTTGGCAATGTCATATTGCTCCGAGTTACCAATGGGTTGTATGTAGTGGTTGTATAATTTCAAGATGTTCATCTGACGGGTCCAGAACAAATGGTCTCCTGAAATATTAAAATAATCATTTAATAATGATAATCTTTTTTCAAATAATATCGTCTTTACATTTTCATAACAACACAGTTGTACATACTTAACACAATCATAAAAAAATGTCTTCCACACTAGCCATAGGGCTGTGTTGTGGCAGAAATAGCAATGTCATATAAAACAATAGAATTATTGAAGTAAGCAAAAAAAAAACTAAAACCTTAGATTAAATGAATTAGTTTGACGTATTTTCGTATAAAAATAATGAAACAAATTCAAAAATGAAAAATAACCCTTAAGATAAATTAATATAACTCTCGACTACATAATAATTTTGTACATGATTCTGACATTCAATACAAATTCATAGAGAATAAAACAAATAATAAGATGAAACTTGTTTATGGTCGTTTCAGTGAAAGGACCTTTCATCAAAATTATGACGAGTGGTAATCTCTTTCCTCCGTCATCGCTAGTGATCACTATTTATGAAACGCCTGTTCACACTTGTTCATCTTGGAGGATCATCCGGAGTGATCACTGAAAGTGAACGTATGTGAACGACCCTTTATGTTGAAAATATCGACATGAACATTCAAATTATTAAACAATTTTATAGCCTTTCCGACAGGAGAGTTTGGTGTTATGTTTGTTCTGCTACCAGGGGGGTAAGTAAATGCTGTCGAGAACGATTGAATGATACTGGGACGTAGATACAAAACTCACTCAAAATCATTGGATTACATATGCGGGGACTTAATAAGGGCCTAAGGATAATAATTACAATAAATAAATAAAACAGCATATTATAAAATGTACGGTGTGTTTGCCAGTTAATTTAAATAAAAGTTAAGGCTATGTTCAACATTTGATACGGGATGGCCGATAATTAAAGATGATTTAATAATGTAGATTAAATAAGCACCCATGACACCTATTTTAAATTTCTCATTTTTCAATGTGATTCATGTTTGTGGAATTTACGATACAACAATTACGAACTATTATTAGTTGCATTAATTGTATCGGCATTTACTTTGTAACACTTAATTTTAAATTATCAAATAAAATAAATATTTATTATTATTTTTGTTTTGTGTTACTGTTGAGTAAGACTAACGCACGACCGGTTTCGCGGACTCCGAGTTCGCATCATCAGGTGCTGATCTATACTGAATAGTAAACCGGTCGTGCGTTAGTCTTACTCAACAGTAACACAAAACAAAATAATAATAAATATTTATTTTATTTTATTTGATAATTTATTATTAGTTGTTTTATGAGTAATTATGACTGGGGTTGTAGAAGCGAGGAGGGGAAGGGGCAGAGTGCCAATAAGATGGAGCGACCAAATTTAGGAGGCCACACAGAGCTCACTTCACGGGGCCTTACACATGGTGGAGGATCGCTCAACATGGAGACAGATGGTTTACAGAACGAGGCATGATGGTCACGATTCTCAGGATTGAGGGACCGACAGAGATGATGATGATGATTAGTTGTTTTAGATAAATGTTTATTTTTATAGGTACACTGAGAAAAATACTAATGAAATTTCACAACAAATCATTGCTACGTAGGTACTATCAGAGTAGGACCAGAGATAGTACAAACGATTCATTAGTACGAATCTATAATATTAATCTATCGCAAACAAGTCGTTGGTAAATTTACCAACAATAGTACGTACCAATGATTCGTTATGAGTATTTTTCTTAGTGTATACCAAAAGAAAGATAAAGATAAAAGAGGATACCAGGAGAATGAGCGGATCTAAGAGAGGTCGTGACCTCAGAACAACAAGGTTCTAATCCACAATTTTGGCGAAAATGAGATTTTTGTTTTGTTTCTCTAGAAATATGGCAGTCTATAACTTGTATCAATTTGGTATTTGTACTAGACATATTAAAGGAATTTTCAGAGCATCAAAGTTCTATCTAAAATAAAAAAAAATAAAAAATCACGACAGCAAGGTTCTATCGACTGTTGGAACCTTGAACCTTGCAACCTCAAGCGGATCTAAGAGAGGTCTGGTGTTATAGTGAAAATGTTGCGATTGTTTGGTTATGTGGAGCGAATGCATGATAAAAGGAGGATATGTTGAGAGTGTGTATTTATATGAAATATGGAGTGTGACTATGTGGTTTGATCGCGTGAATCAAATTCTCAAGGACAGTCACGTGTATGGAGGAAGCGAAAACAGTATGTAAGGATAAAGAGTTCGTCGGTAGCCTGGAGGTAGAGTCTCGGCCTTCAGAACAAGGGGTCCGTGGTTCGATCCCAGGTGCCGGCAAACTCCCCTTTCACGACACAAGCTTTTAGCTTAGTGTGAAAGGTGTATAAGGTTGTATTTGGGTTTATAACAAAACCCAGATATATCTTTTTAAAAAAACAAAAAAAAAAAAAAAAAATTAAGCATGGCATTCAGTTCTCTCTGCCTACCCCACCTGGGACACGGAGCGAGGGGTATAGATTTGGGTTAGTTTATTTATTTATTCAAACATATACGGCAATAAGCCTTTTACATGTTATCATAATATAAAAATATACATAGACATAACAATGTGTAAAATGATTTATGGTGTCGAAGATTAAACAGTACATAACCAGAGAATATTTTAATAACAATATGAAATAATAATAAATAAATAGTAAGATAAAAAATATTTAAAGTTGAAAGATATCGCGTCTCTGCGATAAACTCGCCCATTGTGCAAAATTATTTGTATATACCATGCTGTAATCCTATTATTTTTGCTTAAATTTTTCTTTCAAAGTTAAAAGTTAAATTTAGATATTAAAAAAATTATCTCATGGTTTCAGTCAAGACGTCCATCATTTTCAAAGGAACAGTCCTATTTTTTATTGACACGAATTGGACAACTCGTATATTTACATGGAGTTTATCTGCTAGCTATGACACCTGTGAGATATGGTGTGATAGTATAGATAGATTAAGATACAATATAGATAAAACTTTCTTACCTGTTTTCACATTGTCTGTCTTTACAGTTTCCGTCTTCACAGCATTCGTCTTTAAATCTATCTTATTGTCTCTCGCCGTAACATAATCAAAGATGGAGGCCTGTGCGACCGCAAAGAGAGCCAATATTATAAACAGGGACTTCATGATTGGGACCGTCGCCGGTGAGCTAATGTAACATCAATCAATATTACGACACATTATATAGACAAATATAATTATTATTTGTATTATAATAATTATAAATACTTACATACACTTATCTGCATCTCGTATTGTATAACAACTAAAAAAATATATCTCACAACACTTATTATTAATTATTTATTAAAACGATTTGTACCTCATCTTTAAATCGATGACGGAATTGCCGTGTATATAATTACATAGTGAGTTACAATCCATTGGATAGATCTACAACGAGTTTGAATTTTATTCTCCATTCCTATCTATTTTCTATTTATTTATTTATTTATTTTATTCTTTACTGTACATTGGTTACAATATTACATAGTGAAATAGTGGCATAAAAATAACAATTATAAATTCAATGTACAGAGGGCGAATTTATCGCTAAAATGCGATGTCTTCCAACTAACCCGGTCTACTAGTCTCTTTTAATTCTACGTAATCTATGTGCCACAGTTCATGCCCTTCTTCACTTGATCCATAGGTATAGATGTCTCTTGGTCGGCCTCTACCATTTCTGCCTTTGGTCTTGGTCTCCGCAATGGTATAAACAGGCCTAAATACCTGATGTTGTCGCCAATCCAGTTTACTCGTTGTTGGCTTATTTTTTTTTAAGGAATTGTCTACTTTCGCCTACTCTAATAAACACCTCTTCGTTTTTGACTTGTTTCGACTAATGGATCTTCGACATGCGTCTTATGCACCACATATCAAAGGTCGCTAACTGTCCACTTTCACTCTTGCTGATGGTTTTTATCACAATAGTTTTGTGTAATAAATTATTCATGCTGTTTTTGGATTATGTATTATAATTTTTTTTATCGTAGTTAGTCCTGTCTTGTTTGAACTTACTTTTATGTACTTTATATGTCTGTTTTTATACAATTAAAAAAGCTGACGCTTTTATATTAAAATAAAATAAAATTTCAGATCTCGAATAGTACACGACCTCCGGTCTAAATGAATCCGATTTTTTAATCGGATTGATTCGATTAAATTTTGCACAAAGTACATTGTCTAAACATAGTATTCTCCAATCCAATCTTAATCTGACCTTATAGACATTTGTTAATTATTTTTTGCGTGAAATTATAAGATGTATTTCTTAAAAGTTCATCGGTAGCCTGGAGGTAGAGTCTCGGCCTCGTGAACATGGGGTCCGTGGTTCGATACCAGGTGCCGGCAAACTCCCCTTTCAGCTACCGCGGGTTTGGCATGCATGTATTTTTGGATATAGTTACTTCGTGCATCGTAGGTTTAAGATCAAGACAAGATTAAGATCGTATCACGAATAACCCTGCTGTTTGTTTTTTGCCATTTGCGCATTGTGCCCAAATTCATTTGATCGTAGTAGGTAACTGAATATTTTAAAAATTCAACTATTATTATTCACAGAATTCCATACAAAACCTAGAACCCTGACTCGTTCACAAAAGTGAGGCAAAAAATCTATGAATTTTTTAATCGGATTGATTCGATTAAATTTTGCACAAAGTACATTGTCTAAACATAGTATTCTCCAATCCAATCTTAATCTGACCTTATAGACATTTGTTAATTATTTTTTGCGTGAAATTATAAGATGTATTTCTTAAAAGTTCATCGGTAGCCTGGAGGTAGAGTCTCGGCCTCGTGAACATGGGGTCCGTGGTTCGATACCAGGTGCCGGCAAACTCCCCTTTCAGCTACCGCGGGTTTGGCATGCATGTATTTTTGGATATAGTTACTTCGTGCATCGTAGGTTTAAGATCAAGACAAGATTAAGATCGTATCACGAATAACCCTGCTGTTTGTTTTTTGCCATTTGCGCATTGTGCCCAAATTCATTTGATCGTAGTAGGTAACTGAATATTTTAAAAATTCAACTATTATTATTCACAGAATTCCATACAAAACCTAGAACCCTGACTCGTTCACAAAAGTGAGGCAAAAAATCTATGAATTTTTGACAGAACGGTTGGCGAAAGCGTGTGGTGTTTCCTACATTTAATGGACTTTTTCTCGCATTTTTATAAAAATATGTCTTTTTTACATTTACATATATAAACATAATTGGACATTTTTTGAAGTTCTTGTCGATGTTTTGAGCAAATTACCACACTTCTTTTCGCCAACCGTTCTGTCAAAAGTGCCGAAAAATGGTGCCTCACTTTATTATAATGAAAATACATACGAGTACTCCATCTAGGTATTATATATAAAAATCTATGTGTTCATTTAATTGGCAAGATAATGTCACCGCCTACCACAATTTAATTTTATTTATTCTCTCACAACAAAAATACCTAAAAACATACATTGTCTCCATTATCACAAATTAATTAAATGTTTAAAAAATATTATTTTTGTTATCAAATAACGTAATGAACAGATTAAATATATTTTTTTTATTTATTTATTTATTCTTTACTGTACATTGATTACAAGCATATTCACACAAAATATATTTAAAACAAATACAATCAATATACAGATTGTACATTATGTGTACCTACCTATTTGCTTATAAATTGACAAAAATAGTTTTTTTTTAATATCTGGAAAATGTAAGGAGTCTATGTATTTTAATTAATTGCGGCGCATGGTGTTGGATGATAGCTGACTTGAAAGATATACCTTTTTCTGTACTTAGCTACGTATGGGTTAGTCAGAAGATATTGCACAAATTATGTGTTCAGTAGTAATGTTGTCATCTTTTCTTATTCTATTACATAGTATACTAGTTTTGTGCAATTAAGATTTTTATTATTATTTTTATTATTATTATTTATCGTGTCGAAACCCAGAGAAAAAACCCATCAAACTGATCTCCAGTACTGCGCAAATCGCACAGCAGGTGGAGATGCGTCAAAAATATCCTCCATAGTGCAAGTGACAGGGCACAATGGACACTCCAACAAGTGTGGCATAGTCTGTGCTGCACCACAGTCACATGCTCCGGATTCGTCCTGTAGGAAGCCCCATCGTTCTCTATTGTCGCGGCAGTTTCCTACACCAGATCTCAGTCGATTTAGGGTTTTCCATGTCCCATAGTCTAGATCGCCTCCTGCATCAAGGTGTTCTTGGGGTAGGAAAGGTTCGCTTATTTGCGGATCCTCCGCCCACCTGCGTAGGCGTTCAGAGGGAGCAGGGCCCGTCAGTGAGGATGAGGATGAGATTATTTTTATTATGTACTTATTGTCTGTTTTGTGTTTGTTACTAACTATTACTACTCTTACTTCTATCCCATTTCTACAAGTGGCGTAACCAGCAGACCAGCTGCATCAATAAACATGCTCACTGTCCTCTCCGTGACAGCAAAAAATTAATACATTCAGGATGGATGGCCAATCTCATTTTTAAATTAATGTTTATTATCGTCATAATTATTATGAAATTGAGTAAAGGCATTTTATCAGTAGCGTAGCGAGCCTTAGACGGGCCCTATATCGAATTTTGTAAGGGTGCCCAAATGAGGGCATTGAATCAAAAGAATAATATAGAGACTACTTAATTAAAAGGTAGTACTAACAAATAATGCTCCTAGGAATCAAGCTAGCCAAACCACTCAAATCAAATATACACATTTCTTATTTTTCGGCGAACTTATTTGTTAAATTTATCATAGCTGAAGAAGATTCAGTTTTTCCAAATTTTCTTAAAGCCGGTCCCGTCCCAAAAAAGTCTTCAGTTATTAATGAATATTTTTTTCTTGTAGGTAACTGATTCCGTTTTCTGACATTCGTAATATTTAAAGTGAAAACTTCTTAAGAAACTTTGGCCACTTTTTGATCGTATGATTTTTCTCAGAACGTACGGCCTAAGAGTTTTTGGATAACATTTTACGAATATTCGCTTACACAATTTCGGGGGCCCTATAGCTCGGGGGCGCCGTATCATTGATAGGCTGATAGGGCAGTAGCTACGCCCCTGTATTTTATACATTTTTAGAATAAATTTGAGCTTGCCCAATATGAAAACTATAAACGCGCCGCTGCTCTACATGTAAGTATTTTGGGATGTTTTTTCCACACTATTTGACACCGACACGATGTCTGTTACTACGAAGATCACATGTTAATGTTATTATCTGTAAAGAAACGTTATCACAATAATATAAATAACGAAATTATAAATAATATGAAATGTCTTGATTTTTGACCTTTTTGCTAAATATTCGATAATTTGGATTGTTTCACGAGTGACAGCTTTAAAATGATTTGAAAATAGTTAATAATAAATATTGTAGCTCTACTCACTCACATTAGTTTTGGTCTAGATTATTCTTATTTTTGATTACGTATCTTTTCGAGTCTCCCCGATGTTGACGATCACTTGGGAGAAATCTTGTCTGTTCTGGGTAACACGAAATAGCTCCTCCACTCTTCTCTCTCCCGATCCACTCCCGAATGTTTTGAAGCCAAGAAAGCCGCTTTCTTTCAACCCCTCTACGGCCCTCGATCTTCACTTCTATGAGCAGGTTTTTATTAAAAAAAATACCAATACAATAAATTAACAAGCTTAGACCATAACTAAAATTGTCCTCATGAACGGACTACTATGGGCAGGTTTGAGAGCTGGCTTGCCGAAACCGCCGTCGTGGAAATCTTTTATACAACTTTTCTCACCAATGTCCCTTTTAGGTGCATGGTTAGTAAATTTACTTAAAATTATATCCATGGAATAATAAACATAATAATTAAATGCAGAAAAAGAGCAATATTAATGATAAAAAAAATAAAAGAAATTTTATGAAAATTGCGCTAATAAAATATTTATATTTGGCAATGTGATTTACAAATTGCATTATCATTTGTTCAAGCAGTATCTTTATTTTAAAAAAGGCAGTTGTTCGAAAGAAATTCATTATATATCTGAACTTTAGCGATCAGCTTTGCCACCTATCCTGAATGTCTTCATTTTTTGTTGGGACAGAGATGGAAGCTTTCATGTGTATTACATGCGGCTGGTCTGCTGACTGCCCTACATACATACATACATACATACATCTTCTTCCCCTTGTCCTAGTTGGGTCGGGGGCTCATTACGCCTAGGTACCTCCTCCAGAGATCCCTGTCTACCACCGCTTCCAGGACCTCTGGCCACTCCAAACCAAGCCTTTCAACACACATGTTTGAAAGGCTTGCCTGGCCTGCCCTTGCCAGCTTCTTCTATGGCGGCCCACCGGTTTTCTGCCCTCTCCTACTTGTGAGATTATGCTGTAATGGTACAGCATTAATAATATAGATACCTACCTAATTATTGAGTACAATATTGTCCTTAAATGCAAGAACTCCCCGTCTCTATCTCGTATATATTTGATAAGAAAATTTTGGTATTATAATTTTGCCAATGAACCTAAAATAATTAAGTTTTCGTCCCCTCTTTGACCTCGTGACTTTGTAATGCATTTCGTAAAATACCAGAACGATAAAATTACATTGCATTAAACCAGAACGATAAAATTACATTGCATTAAACCAGTTAAATCTGCATATTTTCATTTTCAAAATGTTGTAATATTTCAAATTGATACCTACTTTTCGTTCTCTTCAGACATTTTGGAACCATCTCTGTATAAAGGCCTCTCCTATGATGGTTCCACTCAATACTGTTTATTATTATTTAACATTTTTCCTGTTATTTAAATAATTTATTTTATTTTTTTACTCTTATAATTAATGATAATAATTATTTTACTATCAGGAAAGAGTTAACACAAGTCAATCGCGTGCTATTTTGTTTGTCAAAATACTTTCTGTTAGATAATTAAATTCATTTTTTATTTCAGTTTATGAATTTTCATAGAATCGATTAATCAAGAAGGGTAACAAGACGCATTTTTTCACACATGGTGATTTTGATGGATTTTTACTACATGTTTAAATCGTGGTTTTTCTAATAAATTGTAAAAAAATCCGAATGCATTTTAATTAGGCACCTTCTATGCTAGATTAATTTAGAAAAGAAAGAAGTCTTCGTACTATTGATTTCAAATTTCTTGAAGTTTGAGTACCTTTTCTTCAAATCTGAGAGAATTTGTAGTGGTGCGCCCATTCCTCCAATCAGTTGCTCAGCACACATTCGTGAACAAAGACCAATTTGTACACAATAACAAGGTTACGACAGCTCAGTATCAATAAACATTTAGAGACTGTCTGTGAAATGTGACGTTGTCTTTTCTTAACTTTCATTAGTTTCATGTGTTAAATTTAAGCATTAAGAATACTAGAGGTTTAATGTGCACCCTCCGACACATCCCATATATACATTAGGATTTTTGTAAAGATATTCTAGAAAACTGGCGAAATATTGCAAACAAGGCATACCTACTCTTTAGAAACTGTTCATTAGGGCAGTGTTCCGCAATGCGTGTGCCGCGGCACACTGGTGTACCGTGGTCATCAGTTGGTGTGCCGCGGAAAAAAGTCAAGGTTTTGACGAAGTCTCTGCCTGATGAATTGTTGTCTGTCCTACAAGAAGTTATTAAAATTGTCAATTACATCAAATCGCGACCGCTAAACTCTCGTCTGTTTAATGCATTGCCAGGAAATGGGAGCAGATCAACAGTCACTTCTGTTTCATACAGAAGTACGATGGCTTTCTCGCCGAAAAGTGCTATCTCGGATTTCGAGCTAAAAAATGAGACCCAGTCGTTTTTAGAGGCACAGGGTTCAGATTTTGCTTCTGTGTTTAAAAAAGAAGAACGGGTACTAAAACTTGCATATCTGGCGGACAAATTCGCTCATTTAAATGAGCTCAACAGGAATTCTAATATTTTAACATCTTCGGACAAAACTGAAAACTTTCGCGCTAAGTTGGTGTTATGGAACAGCCACGCTGTCAATGGTAGTAATGAAATGTTTTCAAATACCATGGCTGCCGATTCAGAAAAAAAGTGCAGGCTTTGATAGTGAAACTACTACTACTACTATACCATCACGGCATATCCCACAAGTGGGGTAGCCAGCAGATCAGCTGCATGTAAGAAACATGCAAACTGTCCTCTTCGTGCCAATATAAAATCAAGACATTCAGGATGGGTGGCAAGCCTCATCGCTGAATTTAAGAAGTAAAATGTCTTAATTTTTTCGAACACCTGCCTTTTACAGGACACTCGAAAACTTACGCAGAAGAGTGGGAGACCAATTCTTTACCGGGTGCTCCACGGGATAATGAAACACTTGGAGCTATTAGCAGAAAAAATGAACTGTTATTTTCCTAAGTGTGACCTGCAACCTATAGACTGGGTACGGAATATTAGGTATATTGATTTTAGTAATAAATAAATATTAAATAGTCACTGCTTTTTTCTTTGATGTACCTCTAAATTTTTTTGATTTGATAGGTGTACCTTGAACACAAAAAGTTTGCGGAACACTGCATTAGGGCATTAAAATTGTTATTTGAACTTTTATTGGCATGTGATGTTATTCTTAACCCTCTCACTACCAAATTAAATTGAAGAACCTTGGATTAATTCCTTATATGTACAATGAATAAGCAAAAAAAAATATTTTTAGTGAAAGAATTTTTTAATTACCGTTTACCGTTTTTAAGGGAAGCGCATTTGTTTGTACAAGGATATCGGCAGTTTAAGGACGCGTTACAAACTTTATGAAGTTGTTACTTATATTATTTTATTCACAAACATCATAACCAAATTATACAACAATAAAATTAGAAAAATATGGACGCGTGAAATGATAGCACCTATTTCAATTTTCTAATCAAAGGTCGTAAATATGGAAATTGTGGCCAAAAAAATAAAATAAAAGTTTGGGAATAAATTACACATCAAATAAGTGTCTTCATCAGAAAAATTCTTATTCCACTTTATAAAACCAAGCTTTCTTAATAAATTCCACATAAAATATATTTTCTTTACTACCACGCAATTTTTTAAAAATTAAATTCTTCATGTTCCCGTACGGGCACACTGGTAACCAAAGGGTTAAAATATTAAATATTAATATTTGATACTAAGAATCACTTTATAAAATGGCTATAATGCAATTTATTCTAGAAATCTCAAAACATTTATAAATTGACATACCCCATTTTGAATATGTACGACGATTTGTATGAATAAAGATATTTTGCAAACTTTTATTCATTTAGCTACTTTACATTTTTACAGTAACTTAAGAAATGAAAGACCTCTAGTGTTTTCAAACTTATAAAAATAAGCTTTGCATGTGTAGTTTTGACAAAAACCAATTACCTATATCAAATTAAAAAGAAATAATTCTTGTGTTATTTTATAAATTAAATAATAAATAGTTTTTTGTGTCTCCTGAAAACAACATATTTTGTAAGAATATTGTAGTAGTGAGTAGTGCCTTGTAGTGAGTATCTCCTCCAAGGGACATTAAGGGTTGTAATTTAGGGGAGGATTTTGTCGGAAGAGCCCTTTAGGCAAATCCTGAGCCCTCTCTTTGATTTTTTTTTTTTTCATTGAGTCTGGATAATATAGGAGTTCAGCTCTGTAAACATCCAGGGGAAAGTGGTGGGAAACCCTTCACCTGAAAAATTTGGTCTACGTCTTGTTCCCTTTCTTAAATGACCAATTCATTATAAGTTAGCGTGATCTATTTATTAAAAATAAATGTTTGGGATCTGGATCAATAGAGTATCTGTTAATTTTTATTCAAATCACGGAAAACTCATTTAAAAAGCATAGCTCTCAAGAGGAGAGTTTAAAGATGAAATGAAGAAAAGAAAATTATACAATCTGGGAAATTTTATGAATGAAACAAATTCAATTCTTAAAACATTAGTGTTTATTTTAAGAATGTAAAATGTAAATAAGACAGAATTAACATTTAGACTTAAAACAAAGTCAACATTAAAATAATCAATACAATTTGATATTTAATTTCTTACGACAAGTTTATTATACACGGCGTTCATAAGAATCGTCCCTGGTGATAAACTTGTCCATGAATCTTGTGTTGTCCATTGTCTTGGTCCTGTCCATAAACCTGTCGGTCATGAAGTTTTTGTTAGTCCTGTCAGTGGTGTAGAAGTCTTTGCCATAGAAGTCCTTTTTGTAATCTTTGTTGTAGAAGTCTCTGGTTACATAATCCTTATCCATAAAGTCCTTGCGATTAAAATCTTTGTTGTAGAAATCCTTGGTAACGTAATCCCTGTCCATAAAGTCCTTGCGGTAGAAATCCTTGTTGTAGATGTTCTTGGTATCATAGTCCTTATTCATAAACGATTTACGCATGAAATCCTTGTTATAGAAGTCTTTGGTGTCATAATCCTTATCCATAAAGTTCTTGCGCATAAAATCTTTGTTGTAGAAGTCTTTGGTAACGTAATCCCTGTCCATAAAGTCCTTGCGGTAGAAATCCTTGTTGTAGAAGTTCTTGGTATCGTAGTCCTTATTCACAAACGATTTACGCATAAAATCCTTGTTATAGAAGTCTTTGGTGTCATAATCCTTATCCATAAAGTCCTTGCGCATAAAGTCTTTGTTGTAGAAGTCCTTGGTAACGTAATCCCTGTCCATAAAGTCCTTGCGGTAGAAATCCTTATTGTAGAAGTCTCTGGTTACATAATCTTTATCCATAAAGTTCTTGCGCATGAAATCTCCAGTTGTGTAAAAGTCTTTGCCATAGTAATCCTTTTTGTAATCCTTGTTGTAGAAGTCTCTGGTTACATAATCCTTATCCATGAAATTTTTGGTTGTGTACATATCTTTGTTCATGAAATTCTTGTACATGAAGTCCTTATCAGTGGTGAAATCTGTTTTTTTATAATCCTTGAACATCATAGTATTCAACAGTACATTGTCAGTTTCGGCATCATGGTAAATCTTAACATCCTTCATCAACATGTTGGAGCAGCGAGAGAAAATAGTCCAGTCGATCTCACGGTCGAGTGGGTATCCAAACGCATTGTCATCTATGAAGATTTCAGGATACATCTTTGTTACCCTGTTGTATGTGCCCATATCGAATTTATTGAAAACGTTTGTGGTCTTGATTGGAGTGATGGTGACGAATAATTGGAAGAGCATACCACCAACCTTACCCTTGGGGAGGAGAAGCCTGTTGGGGAAGTTTAAGTTCAATTTGTGAATATCCAAATCACATCCAGTTGTCATGCATTTCTGAACCTTGTTCATCATTGTGGTGTATGACATTTCACCGACACCATTCCACAATTTGGTTGATTCACGATTGATAGTGTTCTGTCCAACTTGTAGGGTCATTGGGAAGTAATCCAATTGGAGGAAGTCTTCTCCTAATGTAGTCAAAGGCATCAAACCTCTGATATCATATTTAGGTCCCAAGAAGATCTTGACCATAACGTCCACATTTTTGTCAGAAGTGTAATCAATGTTGATGTTGAATCTGCGGTGGTTGAGGCAACGTTGACGAGCAACAAATGTGAATCTGTCACGGTTTGTCTTCATCTCCTCCATATCGCGGTAGACAGCATTGCTGATGTCAGAGTCGCATGTGTCGAAGAAGGTTTCCAACTTGTCGGTTTTAATGTCAGTGATAGTGACTCCATCTAATCCAACTTCGCGGTATGTGTATGGTCTCAAGTTGAACTTGAATTTCATGACGTAATGATAGATACGCTTCCACAATTGCCAGAACATTGGGTCACGAAGGGCGGTTTCGTATTGTTCCATGATAGCTGGGGCAGCGAACATTCTGTAATTGAATAATTGAGATTAATATAGTTGCAAAAAAATAGCACAAGATATTTTGGTGAAATTTTTATAATTTATATATCTACCTATACTCAATCAAAACAATGAACTACAAAATCGATGGAAACTCAATGTAACTCATTACATATGTCCAACTCGAAACTATTTCTTCTATTTTTATACATTACGTACCTGCTAGTAGTATCGAGTCCATTTCCGAGCAAGTTTTTGGCGACTAATAATCCATTCAAGTAGAAGTTCCTGTTGGGGCAGTTAGGGTTGGATTGGATGATGTTGCCCAAAAGTTCAATATCTTCGGGCCTGTTTAAGAACAATTTCTTTCCATCTTCCTGTAAAGTGACATTAATGTAAGAATTACGTCGTTTCTCCTCTAAAAATATGTTATAAATGTTTTCAGTTATAAGACATTTATTACTGAGGATGGACGTATGTCCGAAAAGCTTCTAAGCAATATATTATTTAGTGAAAGTTACACAGTTTTTCATTTTTTATTACCTAAATTTATAAATGTTTTGTAAGTTGATACTTCTAAAATAAAAATAGAATATGCCATAATACTCACGGTGACAATGAATCCTCTGTCGATAGCGTCACGAAGACGTCTCTCGTAATCCTCAACTGTCTTCATGTCCCACAGGTTGTCAACGGTATCAACCAAGAAGTCGTTAGGCCTGGATGGCATGAGGAGTCCATTAGAGTGTTTCAATGTTGTGGTCATTCCAGTGGTGATTGGCAAGTTGTACTTGAATCTTGGGATTTCACCCATATCATTGGATAACCTTTCCAAATAATAACGGTTCAAGAACTGCTTGTGAACGTAAAGGAAATATTCACCACGACGGCTCATCAAAAGGCTATCGTGAACATCGTTATACATCCAGAATGGCTGCAGGAGGTGGAAAAGGAAGTACTTGTTATTCAAACCGATATCTTCTGTGAAATAGTTCAGTTTGCATTCCTTGTTTGTATCGAGGAACCAGCAAGAGTAGAAAGTGTGGATGAGGAAAGTCTTGTCGTCGACCTTCTTGATTCCCATATTTTCAGCATCCTTTATGTCGAAGATTCCTCCTTGCATCTTAATCTTCTTGGCTACTTCGATGACATCTTCGTTGAAGAATTTGTTTGGGACGATTTCGTACATGGCAGGAATCATCATTCCACGGCAGTCCATGCGATGAAGAATAGCAACATTCATTGTGTACAGGAAGAGATCGTGGTTCATGTATTCCCTGATCCAACAAGCAAACTCGTAGAAGTAATCGAAGTCCTTGATTCCGAGGAAGATGTTAACGATAAGTTTCACATCATCTCTGTGCAATTTGTTGGTGATGCTGAAAACTTGGTTCTTGTGGATACAAAGGTGGTCGCGGTATTTCAGGATGAAATGCTTGACAGCAACTTTGTCCTGAGAACCAAAAAGGAATTTTTCGATTTTAGTTACTGAACACTGTGAAAATTGATTTAAATTTTTTACATACACCTGTTATAAATATTTTACGTAAGTACCTAGACGAAGTACCTTGAAGTATTACAATAGTCACAAAGATCATTAAATAGTAAACTAATCTAAAAAAATGTGACTCAAAAAAGTCTATAAAAACAAGGCAGTCATTAAGACAAATCTCGTGTGAAAGTTTTATAGTTAAATAAAAGTAAATTGTTCAGTTCTTTGAAAATTTAACGATAAACAAATGTTATTTGTTCGATATATCAACGGGTTAAATAATTTCTCCTTACCTCACACATATCAAGAAGAGTCTCCAACTTAAAGTTCTTGGCGATAGTGTATTGATCTGTGTTGGCATTCTCCATCTTGTAGTGGTTGAACAGTCTCAGGATATTCATTTGACGGGTCCAGAACATCTGATCGTCTGGAAAAAAATTGAAACAAATCATTTGCAATTCCATTTCTTGGCATTGTTTGAATTTTGGTAAACTTTCACTTAGTTTATAAATTGTATATTTCATTTAAGATTTAATATATTTGATCACGGCTCTCATTGCAAGATTGAAAAATTATTACAATACCACTACACATAATAAGGTGTATAATCCCGAAACGTAAATTTGGAGAAAAAATATTGATAAAATTATTGTAATTTAATCATTAATGTTATTAAAAAAAATGAAATACTAATATTCAGTACTTATGCGATGACTTTATCACATACATAATTGTGAGCCAATTTTTAAGAGATTCCGCTCTCATCATAAGACTAACGTAAAAATAATGTTATTTTCAGTAATTTTATGTACCTACAATTCTGAAATTGGTTGAGAAATCAACTCAAATCGCTTACAGTAAAAATAAAACTATATTGGTTACGTCTTATATTTAACAATAAGTGCTTAAAAACATATTCAATTAAATAAATTTGGTAATTTGATAAAATAGTATTACATTATTTTAAAATCTGTGAACAGTCCTTTTAACATGTTTCTTAAAAAAATAAATTTACTACTTTGCCACAATGGCATATCCCACAAGTGGGGTAGCCAGCAGTCCAGCTGCATGCAATAAACATGTGAGCTGTCCTTTTTGTGCCAACAAAAAATTAAGACATTCGGGATGGGTGGTAAACCTCATCGCTAAATTTAAGATTTAAAATATTTTTTAATCTATTTATTTAAATTTAATGCATTTTATTGTTTCAAAAATTTATTTATAAGTAAAATTATGTAAATTTTGGAGAATGAATAGCGAAATCAAGAGTAAAAATTAAAACTTTCTTACCTCTCATGGTCACCCTCTTATCCATGACCATCCTGGAGTTATCCAGGACGGAGGCCTGAGCCGCCACGAAAAATGCGAATACCAAAAACAGGAACTTCATGTTGACCGTTGCCGTTGAGCAAATGTAACGCAACCGAATATTGGAACTCCTTTTATACTCAAATCACACCTTATCACCTCTTATTCCGAATAAACATGGTGTGTTTTTTTATAAATATAGTTATATTAATTACTAAGTTGTGTATGATTCGAAAAAAAGTATTATTATTCGATAAAATTATTCATCTTCCCTGCAACAAGATAAGAACATAAAATTTTTGATAAATACATTGTATTTGCTTTTTTTACCCGGTGCTACAGATGGGTTGCAAATCATTTTGAACTTTTATCTTGATGATACTTTACGTTGATTCGACTCGATTTTATAATGAAAGATCATTAGGCGTGCTTGCCACACATGTAAAGAAGCATCGCATACCCGAAGATTTAATTTATTATTACGAAAAAAAAGAAGTGAAGTTTGCAAATTAAATTAATTCAAATTTAAAGCCAAATGCATTTGTTGCATTATTCATGTATATTAAAATTATAGAGAAATTTAACTTCCAAGCTTTAAATTTAAAATAGATTTGAATTTGCCGCCAAGTGTACGTGTTACGAACTCCAATTCAATCTTTAGCGTAAAGAAATTCTAATGATCCCAAGAAGTTAAAATAGGCGTCCCAGCGCTTGCGAATTCAAGAGGAGATCTCGGACAGAACTTAATCAATTTGAGATCTATGGGTTGCATCAACTGTTTCTCAATTGGTGCACCTTCTATCGTGAAAATGAGAATGGCAGAATTGGTGAACGTTGTCAAAGGTCACCCAAAGCGATCACTTGAGCCAGTGTAGAACCAATTCGCAAGCGTTGGGACGCCTTTCTCACGTTTTCCGGTTAGATTTTGCACATTGTTACATTGTGTAAACATGGTTCTCCAATCGAGATGGAGGATACTATAGGAGCAAGTAGCACTCGACCCTTTCTGCCTATCCCGAAAGGGAACCAAAATGATGGTGATTGTGATGACAATAATATTATAAAATTAACTTTTATATTATACAAGCGGTCCGCATAGGCTTAGCACGGGTAGATTGGTATTTAAAAAAAAATAGTTTTAGTAAGGATCCCTAATTTTTTTGAAAATATAGTAAAGCCTACTCATCCGGGAATAGTGTAGCTTCCCAACAGTGAAAGAATTTTTCAAATCAGTTTAGTAGTTTCGGAGCCTATTCAATGCAAACAATCAAATTTTTACTCTTTACAATATTAGTATAGATAATTAACTCTCATAATAATTGTACTGAATCAGATAGAAAAAGTTTCGATTGATAAAAAAAATATTTTTTTAGTCGATATACGTATGGGTATTTATGTCTTATGTGTATGTGTGTGTGTGTGGTGTGAGGGTGTATGTATGTGTGGATGGCGTATATCTATGTGTGAGTGTGTGTGGGGTGTATGTAGGTAATATTGATCACAGTTTTTTTTTGTTTTTTTTGCATTGTTGCATCTCAGGTTTTTCTTTTGAATAAGTAGATAAAAGATTATAAGCTTAGCACTGTTATCTGTCAAATACTCGTATTTAAGACTGCCTTATCAATGATAATAAATTCTCGTAAGTGGATGTTTTCATACTGGATTGCCCTAGAACAGGTCTCACCTAGTTGGGTAATCCACTAAATTGTGTAAAATTATTATGTTATCCCGTGGAGCACCCGGTAAAGAATTGGTCTCCCACTCTTCTGCGTAAGTTTTCGAGTGTCCTGTAAAAGGCAGGTGTTCGAAAAAATTAAGACATTTTACTTCTTAAATTCAGCGATGAGGCTTGCCACCCATCCTGAATGTCTTGATTTTATATTGGCACGAAGAGGACAGTTTGCATGTTTCTTACATGCAGCTGATCTGCTGGCTACCCCACTTGTGGGATATGCCGTGATGGTATAGTAGTAGTAGTAGTATTATGTTTTTATGTGATGATAAAATAAATAAATAAAAAATAAATAATATTCTCAACATCGTACGTAAATTTCAATTATTAATTAAGAAAAATATATATAAACTATTTTTTTACAAAATAATGTACAAGATCATTGATCTTTGCTCGCTTGGTAACAGTTTCAGAGAATTTTGAGTTGAATATAAATGTAAGTTATTACGTACTGTGTTGATATGTAATTGATACTGAACAATAATTATTGGTGAAAGTCGTCAATAAAAATTATGTTGAATAAATATTAAATTAGGAACTAAAAGACAAAGTAATAAGTTGTTTCATGACTGGTTAGACGCAGGGGTAACGCCTTAACTGTTGAGTCACGTGGTCTCAGGTTTGAAACTCGGCTAGCACAATATGAAGAATGATCTTTTTGAAATGCTGTGGAGATGCGATCACTAAGAAGAATGGTAGGTAAAACATAGCGTGATAGAATGAGGAATGAGGATATTAGAAGAATGAGTGGATGCAAGAGGAGTGTTGTGGATAGAATGAGTGTAAATAAATTGAGATGATTTGGTCATGTGGAGCGAATGGATGATGTAAGATTGACGAAGAGGGAGTATTTATCTGAAAGAGGGATTGTGAGAAAGCGCGGACGTCCAAGAACTACATGACTTGACAACGTGGACCGAATTCTCAAGGACGGTTGCGTGTAAAGTAAAAGGAATCGGCGTGCATGTATGAGAAACTGGATGAATGTAGAGGAAGCAAAAGAAGTATGTAAGGATCGATCAACATGGCCTTCCGTTCTCTCAGCCTACCCCACCTGGGACACGGCGTGAGGGTATAGTAGTAGTATATTTTTCAAATTGTTCTGAGTCTGGATGTTACGTGTATGTGTTTAGTGCATCGTATATAATTATTACGTATATAATTGTAACGTTTTTAAATAAGATAGTGAGAAAATGGCGTATTTTTAACGGCGAAATAATTATCTTCCATAAATTCATTTGTTTTGCGTACAGAACTACGCGTCTCCTCCACAGATATAGGTACAAACATGGACCGTGTTTGTCGTTATTGCCAGGTAAATAAAATTAAATTACCCATGCATTTCTAACCAGAACAATATTGTAATGGCGTCGTGTTATGTCGACTTGAAAATATTTTGATTTTGTTTTTACTCGTTTAATTAGTCAGTATTCTCCCGTCCTTTAGTTACATTACAGCCGGCCATTAAATTTCAGAATCGATATGACCTTGAAGTACTTGAGAGTACTGAGAAATGCCAACTGGTCTCAGACTCTGTGAAAGGAAATTCCTGCTCTACTCCTCTATACAAAAGGAGGGGGTCGATGCCATTGAATATGACATAGTAGACAGGGACCGACTGTCAGCCGGTATAAGCTAACAACCAACTCTTCTTAACTGAAGATGCTGGAAGGGGCACTCTCTTGCCCGGAGAAGCTAAAATCTTCTCAAAGGCGGATGAACCTTCGAGGTCAACGGCATGAGGATGTGGAATGCAAGGGAAGCTACCACATTAAAGGCTCTCGTAGCATCCCAAAGTAACAACGAGTTATGAAAATGACCAGATCTTTAGTAAAATTTTCCGGAGTCAAAATCGTCCCCCAATCGGATCTCCGGGTGGGGACTGCTCGAGATCTTGTCATTAAGCAGAATACACACAAGAGAGAGGAGGTGAGAAGAAATCGAAACAGCACACAAGGAAGATACGCAACCTGGAACGTCAGAACTTTGCTGCAAAATGGTAAGTTAGACAATCTTAAAGTAGAGATGACGAAAATGAAACTTAGCGCGCTAGGAATCTCTGAAATGAGATGGCCTAACCCGGGAGATATGTGGACAGGTAATTTTCGTCTTATCCACAGCGGTAGTATAGAGGGTAAACCGGGGCAGGGAGGGGTAGGAATAATGTTATGTAAAGACTTGGGTAGGAGAGTAAAGGGATACGTACACTATGGAGGTAGGATTATTTTAGTCAAGCTAGATACCAAACCCGTAGACACAATTTTGATCCAAGTCTACATGCCAACATCTAGCCATAGCGACCAAGAAATTGAAATTGTATACGAAAACATCCAAAAATTGCTAGATGACACAAAAGCTGAGGAAAATGTTATTGTAATGGGAGACTGGAACGCAGTAGTAGGGGAAGAAAGGGAGGGATCAGTCGTAGGAGCATATGGGGTGGGCACTAGAAATGATAGAGGTAGCCGTCTCATTGAATTCTGCGCCAAAAATAAAATGTTTATAGCCAACACGTGGTTTCAACACCACTATAGACATCGCTATACATGGAAATCTCCCGGAGACAGATTTCGATCACAGATTGATTACATTCTTACACGTCAAAGATACAGGAATCAAATTAAAGATTGCAGGAGCTTTGCAGGTCCGGACATTGATAGTGATCATAATATGGTTGTGGCGGAAACCATACTGAAATTCAAAAGGCTCGAGAAGAGAACCACAAAAAGATGGGACCTAAAACAGCTAAAAATAAAAGAAGTTAAAGAGAAATACGACGAAAAAACTAAGATATGCGATTTTGAGAGTAATGAAAGTATAGATAAAGTATGGGGTAAAATTAAAGAGAAAATAACCGCAGCGGCAGATGAGGTATTAGAGAAAAAAAAGCCGCAAGCTAGGAAAGAATGGATCACGGACGATATTTTAGAAATGATTGAAAAAAGAAGGAACTTAAAGAACTCTAAAACAGAAGAAGGGAAAAAGGAATATAAAGCCCTTAGAAATAAAATTAACAGAGAATCCAAGCTGAGAAAGGAATGTTATTTGCAAGAAAAATGCAAAAATATTAACAGGAATATAAAACAAAGGAAATTTGAAACCGCATACTCTGAAGTAAAGAATTTCTTCAATGACAAAACACAACCACGATGTGCTATACAAGATAAAAACGGCAAACTGCTGTTTGAGGATGAATTGATCGTAAAAAGATGGAAAGAATACCTAGAACAATTATACAAAGGAAAGAACATAGTCAAGGAAAGCAAAGCACTAGAAGCAGAATATGACATAGAAAATAATGGAGATGACATCTTAAGAAGTGAATTTGATATTGCATTAGCAAAGTTGAAAGACGGCAAAGCACCAGGTATTGACCTGATTCCATCAGAGCTGCTTAAATGCGCAGGAAAAGGCATGCTTGATACATTGTATAAGCTTGTCTGCAAAATATACAACACAGGAGAGATACCTGAGGACTTTGCCAAATGTCTGATACGAGCGCTTCCTAAGAAAGCAGGCACGACAAAGTGTGAACAACACAGAACCTTAAGCATGATATCACACGCTTCTAAGATACTCACCAACATTATAATGAAAAGGGCGGAAAATAAAATCAACGAAACACTTTCAGAAGATCAATTTGGATTCCGCAAAGAGACAGGCACAAGAGATGCAATCCTGAGTCTCAGACTTACTCTAGAAAAGAGAATAACAATTAATAAAAACACATATATAGCATTCATCGACCTTGAAAAAGCATTCGATAAAGTAGAATGGGAACAACTTTTTAACACCCTCAACCAGATAGGAATGAGTTATAAGGATAGAAGAGCAATCTGGAGCTTATACAAGAACGAAATGGCTGTGATTAAAAGCGGAGAGAGCTGTGCAGAAGCAAGGGTCGAACAAGGCGTAAGACAAGGATGCTCAATGTCGCCAGCTCTCTTTAACTGCTATATACAGCGAGCCATTGATGAACTGAGAGAAGAAATGAAGAACTGGACAGGAGTAAAAATAAATGGGAAAAAGGTCGACATGATAAGATATGCTGACGACATAGCACTGCTCGCAGACTCCGAGATGGAGCTGAACGAAGCTTTAGGAAAATTGGAAAGTATACTGTTGTCAAAGTACAACATGAAAATAAATAAAGAAAAAACAAAATGTATGGTCGTTGGAAGAGAGGAAGCGACTGCGAACATTGCATTAAATGGAGTGAGCATCAAACAAGTAAGTGAATTCGTGTACCTGGGCAGCAGAATAAACCAGGATGGACGCTCCAAAGCAGAAATTGTAAGCAGAATAAACCAGGCAAGGATTGCCTTCAACAAAAAATCGAAGATATTGGAATCCCCAAATATCGACTTAAGCGTAAGGAAGAACCTTACTAAAGCCTTTGTATGGAGCATTCTGCTTTATGGTTGTGAGACATGGACCATCAGCAAGAGTGAAAGCGGACGGTTGGCGGCCTTTGAGATGTGGTGCTACAGACGCATGCTTAAGATCCATTGGTCGGAGCACGTCGAAAACGAAGAAGTCTTAACCAGGGTAGGCGAAAAAAGGCAACTCCTTAAGAGAATCAGCCAACAACGAGCTAACTGGATTGGCCACAACATCAGGCACCCAGGACTACTCATCGCCATCGCGGAGGGTAAGACCGAGGGAACAAATGGCAGAGGCCGACCAAGAGACGCATATATGGACCAACTGAAGAGGGACATGAACTGTGGCTCATACGTAGAGCTTAAAAGACTGGCTGAGAATAGGGAGGAATGGAGAAGAAAAACCAAACTCGTTGCAGACCAATCCAATGGATTGTAACTAAATATATATATATAATTATGTCTAGCGTCGTGCTAGACATAACCCACAATACAAGATTTACATCTGAGTTTGTGACTACCTCGAGGTGTGTGAATTATTTACACATGTTATATTATGTCATGTTATTGATAATTTTTCATAAGTTATGTAACGTTTAATTATAACTTTATTTTCGTATTTGAAATGATTTATTGCTCATAAATTATATATATGTACATCCTATCATATTTTTTTCTAAATATTATTTATCAGACGTAGTTTTTTTTTTAAATATAACGCATTTCACAATGATAGGCCTACCTCGTGGAGTCCCTGGTAAGGAAAAGGACCACCACTTTTTTCTGTAAGTTTTCGAATGTCCAGTGAAAGGCAGTTAGTTGTTCGTGGAACTTTGCGTATAAAATAATGGAGAGGACAATTTGCATGTTTATTAATTGTTGTTAGTCCGCTGGCTACCCCACTTGCGGGATATGCTGTAATGGTATAGTTTAGTGTAGTAGAAGTATTTAATAGTGTTGTAATTAAATTATACGCGTGTAGATTATGTTAGATAAAAATATAGTCGAGGAGTAATTATTAAAGAATTGCTTACTTGCAATGAATCCGCATTCTGTATAGTTTTTTTTTTTAAATTAATACATAGAGAATAAAGTGACAATAGAGAACGACGGACCTTCCTACAAAACGAATCCGGAGCTTGTGGCTGCGGTGTGGCACATACCATGCCACACTTGTTGGAGTGTCCATTGTGCCCTGTCACATGCAGTATGGAGGATATTTTTGACGCATCTTCTCCTGTTGTGCATTTTGCACAGTACTGGAGATCGGTTTGATTGGTTTTTTCTGAGCTTCGACACGATAAATAATAATATGTAAATTTCCACCAAACTCATTATGTTTCTCATATTAGTTTGTTCGCAACGTGTGACTGAACTCATTGCTGTGAAGCATTTCTTCCAACCAACCATCACTGTCACTTGTTAGATGGTGTGCAAGAGTAGAAAATTCGATGAAAATTCCATTCGTCGCTTGAGATCGAACCCTATGTCTCTTGTATAAAATTAAAATATAAAAACAGAAACTATAAAAATGACATTGTCAAACGTTTAACAACATGTTATTGTTTTGTATTTGTTATCAAAAAACATATTGTTTAAGGCAAACAAATAAACCTAAGATAGTGAAAAATGATTATAAAATTAATATTTTGTTAAAATACTGGCGTGACAGTATGAATCAGTAGGTGACCTGACATTATCACAATGAGATACATGCATTGCTGCTGTATCTGGAATATATTATAAATTATTCAAGAGTTATTATCTTTAAACTGTGTAATTCCATTTTTAATATCATTTAATAAAAACATAATATGATTGATAAAAACGCTGTAGAATTTTTTATTTAACTATGATTATCGTTCGGTTACTATTAATCTAGCGTACCTAGTGCAAATTAAACAGTGTTTTTTCTACTACTATACTATATCATCTACTACTATTACCACTATATGAAATATTATATCGTCTGCTACTATACTATATCGTCTACTACTATTACTACAATATGAAATGTTATATCAACAACAGATGTTATTAATTTCAGAATTGCAGGGTTACTCTTGACCCAATCTAAATAAAGGGTTTTTCAACAAGGACTTTGTTTTTTAAAACAAAATAAAACAAAAAAATTTGATGAAGATGATTAAAATTTTTATTGAATTACAAAGAGAAAAGTTTGGCAATTATGCATGAAAAATGATATCTGACAAATGTCCACCACGAGCACGCTGACAGATGTCGATTCTTTCATCAAAGTTTTTAATCACTTTTTGGCAAAATGGCGGGACTATTTCGCTAATCACATCACGGATTTTGAGTTTTAAGGCTGCAATCGATTCGATTGGCTCCGTATAGACTCTGTCCTTAACATAGCCCCACAAAAAATAATCCAGTGGCGTTAAATCACACGATCTGGCTGGCCACTTAACAGCTGAGTTTCGTGAAATCATGCGATCGGGAAATTTGGTTTGCAATAAATTGATCGTTTCATTGGCTGTGTGACATGTGGCACCGTCCTGTTGAAACCACATGTCAGTGATATCCACGTCATCAATAATAGGCCAAAATTGAGTTGTCAACATCTTGCGATAGCGTGATCCATTGACCGTTACCGCATTTCCAGTCTCATCTTCGAAAAAAAACGGCCCAATCACGCCTCCAGACCACATAGCGCACCATACAGTGACACGCTGAGCATGCAACGGCTTCTCAATAATTGCTCTAGGATTTTCAGAAGCCCAAATGCGGCAATTTTGCTTGTTGACGTACCCTGACAAGTGAAAATGGGCTTTGTCTGAAAAAATGATTTTTTCAGAAAAACCAGCGGGTTGTTCCTGAATGAATTGAGCGAATCTACGGCGATTTGAATGGTCGTTCGGCTTCAATTCCTGCACCAGTTGAACCTTGTAAGGCTTCAAAGCCAAATCCTTACGCAAAATTCGCCATGTGGTGGTTTTGGATAACCCCAATTGTCGAGAACGTCGAGGAATTGACAAATTTGGATCTGCTTCAACACTGTGGCTCACGGCTGCGATGTTTTCAGTTGAACGACCCGGTCGTACACGCGTTGGTGTTAACACATTTTGTATCGAGCCTGTCGACTCAAATTTAGCGACCAAATTCTTAATAGCGGTCTCAGAAGGACGATTATGTTGTCCGAAAATATCACGAATTTGACGAAATGTCACTTTAGCAGAACCACCATTTTCATAATGGATTTTAATTATTTTAATGCGATTTTCAAGCGAAATTGAATTCATTGCAACAATTGCCAATGCATCCACTACGAATACGTCAAAAAATTAAATGTCAAAACTATCATGTTGCTGGTGTTGCCACAATTAAAAAACAAAGTTCTTGTTGAACAACCCTTTATTTAGATTGGGTCAAGAGTAACCCTGCAATTCTGAAATTAATAACATCTGTTGTTGTTGTTGTTTTACAATCTTAATCATGCGGACGTGAGGGACTATAGTTAAAAAAACCTACCACTCTACCCCTACCGCGAGATTGGTATGCACGTATTGTTTACTATAGTTCAATTCCATTCAATTTATTCAATAAATAATATGTATAAACTGACTATGTCTATTACATGTAGGTAATTATCTCAAATTTAACAATAATCAATACTATTTATATATTCTATCTCTAAGCAGTAAAGAATGTTTACTGGTATCAGGGGGTTATTATTTTTTTTTTACGCGGTGGCAGAATTGCCATCCACACTTCTCAGCATTATACAACCAGATAAGTCTCCATATGATCAGTCATGGTCACACAAAAACTTAACAGTCTAATGCCGGGAAAAATTCACCTATCCAGATATACAGGATATCAAAGGATTAGGCTCAGAACGCGGGTTCAAAATACCAGCACTGTGCCTGAAATATCTGTGTTCAAAAACTTTTTTACAATATTACAAGTGTTTATTATAATAGATTTTTGAATTTCAATATACAAATAAACCGGTAAATCTAATTTTTGTAAATTATTTATTAAAGATTTCGGAGTTACCCCTGTAGCTCACATGACTAAAGGTATTATATAAACGGATCTAGAATGCCAAATATTTTTTATTTCTCCTGCTAGTTCTGTATATTAACGTATTTTTTCTGCGATGGTTGTTTGTATATTATGTGTATTTGGGACAGCGATGTCTATTAGGTACGTTATTTTATTACGTTTTTCATGTAATACTAAATCGGGTCTATTATGATGTATTTGTCTATCTGTTATTATGGTTTTATCATAATAGAGCCTGTAATTTTGATTTTCTAAAACCGGTTCCGGGCTGTATTTATAATAAGGTATTACTATTTGTGAGTTTAAAAGATTATGTTTAATTGCTAAATTTTGATGTATTATTTTTGCGACATGATTATGTCTATTGGTATACTCAGTTTGAGCGAGAGTGGAACAACCTGAAACTATGTGTTGAATTGTTTCCGGGTGGCCAGACATTTCCTACACGAATCATCAATTATATTTTGATTTTTTATGATATATTTTTGATAATTTTTGTATTTATTACCTGATCTTGAATTGCTAGCATAAAACCCTCGGTTTCCCCATACAATTCCCCAATGGTCAACCACCTGTTTGACGCGTATTTGTCAACATAAGATTGGTTGAGATCATTAAGGTGTCTAGTATGAAGTTCCTTCCTACCCCAAGATTCTAACAAAATATTTAAATAGTTTAATCGCGGACCTACTGTTTCGTCATTTAAATTTAAAGGTGTATGATTTTTATCGGCCTGTATTATAATTTTATGAAGTATAGAATTATTTTGTTTGTTTTTAAAAAATGTTTTAAGGGATTCTATTTGATTATTATATAAAGAGGAAATGTTAACAATTCCTCTTCCTCCTATACTCCTAGGCAGAATTTGGATGGAATTTGCCTTTCTTTCGTGGAATTTGGATGGTGATATCTATTTTTTGTTAATTTATTTGGATGGTGATATCTATTTTTTGTTAATTTAATAATTATTATTATTATTATTATTATTGGATCACTTATATTGTGCTGTTTTTGTAATGAAATCACTTCAAGAGCGCATTTACAATATTATTTGTCACTTTAATTTATTTTTATTACTTTTAAAATACAAATCATGTAAACTATTTTTTTGTCACAAATTTTAGGTATTAGATTTAATTTTATTAAAATTTATCACTTAATTTTAAAAAACAAACACAAAGAACAAAACAATCAAATAAAAAAACTTTATTTTGGTCTGAAAATAAAAATAAATAAAAACTTAATCGATAAACTATTATATTTAATTAAAAAATTGGAGAAGTCAGGGTTCAGTCACTAGTCAGTCAGTCAGTCACAGTCGAAAATCACTAAGGTCTGCAAACACAGACTCTGTCAATAGACTTGTGGTACCGCGTAGGGGGGGTCTGGCCAATTATATTGACCGTGCCTTCTGTGTGGCTGGTCCGTTGCTGTGGAACAAAATTCCCTACGATTTGCGAACTCTGGAGAGTGTGGAGGTGTTCAAGGCGAGGTTAAAGACCCTATTGTTCGGGAGGTGTTATGATTCTTAAATGGGGCCTTGCGGTGGTTTTTCCACATAACGGCGCATCATAAATATGTAAGTTGTCTAGTTATTATTATTATTCAGTCAGCTCCAAGAGCACCATCTACCCAAAAACTCTATATTAGTTACTTCGTGCGTCGTATGATTAACATCAAGACAAGATTAAGATCGTATTTGGATTGTGTTAAGCTGTGAAACTGGTTGCCATGGAACAAAATTTATTTGAGAATAGTTTATCAAAAGAAGGCAATAGACATAGATGGCAAAACAAGGCTGAATATGAAATATAATTCACACGACAATGTATATTGAAAGTAATCCATCGGAAGAAGGTATTTTACATGCAGAATAATACAATTTTCATGACACAAGAATTTTACGTATTGTGTAGATGTCTGGGATGTATTAAGATTTATTTTAAGAGGGCTCTACACCCCTTCTTTGTGATTTCATGCAAACGAATTAGCAAAATCACAACCATTTTATTTTTTAAATATTATAAATTCTGGATCACATGTATGTTATTTTTTATGTTAATATAATATTTTGAACATTTATAAATGCGATTTTATCATTTTAGTTTTATTTTGCTGCAAGGAATATAGTGAAAATAATTTTTGAAGATTACCGTCGCAATGATGATACGTTGAGTGGTGCTATTTTAAATAAATTATCCTTAATAATACAAGAGTATTAATAAAATTTTAAAACCAAGATTAATCTTAAAATATCATGAATTTTATAATACATCTTGAGTTATTTATTTACAACCCTTGGATTTTCTTAATTATTATGACAAACTGCATACACATCAAAAATAAATTTCATTATAAAAAAAATCATAGAAAATGTTTATAATTCAACCATTTGTTTTATTTATATGATAATATGGTATGTTGTTTACCGTGCATACTACATATATAACGTTATTATGTGCAATAATCAAGAATATAGCGAGTTTCACAAATTTTAAGATTCAGAAGGCCCACGGCGTGCCTAGTAGCCGGATGTGAGACCCTACTCGCTCTGTTTTTGAATTAGGAAATAAATAAATTCAGTTTATAGAATAAATACAACTTAAATTTTATTTATATGTGATAACATACTATTTTTTTATACCCATGAATATTTTTGCATATAAAGTTTTGGCTTATATTTATTAATAAAGCTATTTCATTAATTATTTGAATAATTTTCTCTGCGCCTACTAAAAATTGTTGCCTGAAACCACTAGAGCTAAATATAATTTGTACCTTAGGTAAGAACGGCTGTTAAATCCACATTCACCTTTTAAAAATATTTCGGTTTTCAAAATTGCTTACATTTTGAAAATTGAAATAAATCAACTACCTACTCAATAATAATTCTGAATACTTATTTCTTTGTATTTTATTTTTCATTTCTTGATAAATTTTGTTTCTAAATTTGTTATAATAACGTGCCGTCATTTGATATATTAAATGCATTATTTGCTATCTGTACCTGAGAGCCATTTGACTTAAGTACTAAAATGCCATTTACAAATTGCCAAATGCCATTTACAAAATGCCAAAACCACAATGTTTTGATTTTTCATGACTGTTCTACTTGTTTTGTTTCGACTAATTTTATGATTGTTATAGTTTGATTTCCAATTGTATTTGTTCTTCGCCAGTTTGTTGTTCTGTTCTAACTGTGTTGTAAATGAGAATTATGTTTTGTTTTTGTTTTGAATTTTAACATGTAAAAGGCTCACGCCGTGAATGTATGTATAAATAAATAAAATAAATAAATTAAATTTTTTAATCGAAAAATTCTCAACATTTTACTAGTTATAAGCTGTATATAGTATAAACCATAGTAATGCGCACTTCAATTCTTATGACCCTAAGCATTTCTGTAATTAGACTCATGACTGTTGTGTTATATCAGCTTTTTTTGTAAATTTCCCATTTTTGTCAAAAATGCACTTGAGTCCTAATGGCTCTTAGGCACAGAATTAAAACACATTTTATTCTATTACACGGAAAACATAAACAATATCGATTGAATTTTATTTAATACAAAATTCTAGTAAGTATAAACTATTTTTTTCAATACTTAAAATTTTATTTCGTGACTCAAAAGCCATTATTGACATTTTCTTTTGACTACCTATTATTAGTATAAAAGATTCATTTTATTATTTTTTTATATCTACAAATTAAATTTAATTCAGGAATACCTATTTATATAATTTTTCTTCATTAATTTATACGCATGCTGCTACAAGCTGTATTTTTATCTTCGTCTGTCAATTTGTAATTGTTGTTTTTATTTTATTTTTAGTTTAACATTTAAAAGGCTCTGTCGTGTAAAAGTGTAAATAAAAAAAATATATTGTGCCCCTTTACAGGCGTAAATGTATTGTGTTCTGTGCTACCCCTCTCAAGTATCCACAGAGAACACGGATATTATACAATATAAAAAATGAAGACAAATCATTATGCAATAAAACGTCAATAAGAATTCTATAATTCATCGAATTAGACAGGCATGAGTTAGAAAAAATCAAGGATAGCAAGAAAAATTGTAAAAATATCCCAGGAATGAAGAACCATGAAGTTCGAGGGATGCTCGCGAAATTAATGTTGACAACGAATTTCGATTATTTTTAACCTCAGTTAGTACTAGTGTGAATATATTCATAATTTTTGAACATTCTTTTTTAATTGCTTTGTGCCTAAATGGAAAAAGAGTGCAGAAAACTAAAAACAAATGTTCTTTTCTACTATATTGTTTTTTTTACCACTGAGAGAGATGAAATCGTCTATCAAGGAGATTGTTAATCTAATTGTCAATGTCTTTTTTAAAAAAATGGTTTAAATATCATTATGAAACTCCACTACCTAAACACCAACACAGTGAATGAATAAGAAAAAATTATTAAAGTGGTATGTGAATTTATAATGCATAAGATCCTACTTCTTTGAATAATAGTGTGAAGTTGTAAATTTAAAAATAATGGCTCTAAAAATGATTCATAAATCAATCTGTACACCTAGTATAAGTTTTTATATTACGAAGCAGTAAGCGAAAGCGTCACTTGTGTTATGAGAATGAAAATTGTACAGCGCCCCTGGCTATAAATGATTGAAACTATACATGTTACATGTAAAAGTGACATCATACTCACTAACTACTTTGTAACATAAATTTATCAAAAACTTGTACTAGGCTTACTGTGATTGTGAATACAAAATATCAGATCTCCTGATAAGTAAGTCTACGTCTGTGAGTTTATGAAAAAGAAAGATTTTGTTATTTTTCTGGTTTTTATTTTAAGACTTCTTAAAACATATAAATACAGATTGATTACATAAATGATTTAAAATAAATGCGATGAATTACTATTTAATATCTTAAATTTCTTACACACGGTGTTCATAGGAGTCGTCCCTGGTGGTGAACTTGTCCATGAATCTTGTGTTGTCCATACTCCTGTCCATGAACCTGTCGGTCATGAAGTTCTTGTGATTTTTGTTTGTCATGAAGTCCTTGTTGAACTTGTCAGTTGTGTAGAAGTCTTTGCCATAGAAATCTTTGTTGTAAAAGTTCTTGGTTACGTAATCTTTGTCCATAAAGTTCTTGCGCATGAAGTCCTTGTTGAACTTGTCAGTTGTGTAAAAGTCTTTTCCATAGAAATCTTTGTTGTAAAAGTCTCTTGTTACGTAATCTTTGTCCATTAAGTCCTTGTTGAACTTTTCAGTTGTGTAGAAGTCTTTGCCATAGAAACCTTTGTTGTAAAAGTCCTTGGTTACGTAATCTTTGTCCATAAAGTTCTTGCGCATGAAGTCCTTGTTGAACTTGTCAGTTGTGTAAAAGTCTTTTCCATAGAAATCTTTGTTGTAAAAGTTCTTGGTTACGTAATCTTTGTCCATAAAGTTCTTGCGCATGAAGTCCTTGTTGAACTTGTCAGTTGTGTAAAAGTCTTTTCCATAGAAATCTTTGTTGTAAAAGTCTCTTGTTACGTAATCTTTGTCCATTAAGTCCTTGTTGAACTTGTCAGTTGTGTAGAAGTCTTTGCCATAGAAACCTTTGTTGTAAAAGTCCTTGGTTACGTAATCTTTGTCCATAAAGTTCTTGCGCATGAAGTCCTTGCTGAACTTGTTAGTTGTGTAAAAGTCTTTGCCATAGAAATCTTTGTTGTAAAAGTCCCTAGTTACGTAATCTTTGTCCATAAAATTCTTGTACATGAATTCTCTATTTACAAAGTCCTTATCCATGAAATTTTTAGTTGTGTACATATCTTTGTTCATGAAATTCTTGTACATGAAGTCCTTATCCGTGGTGAAATCGGTTTCCTTATAATCTTGGAACATCAAAGTATTCAACAATACATTGTCAGTATCGGCATCGTGGAAAATCCTAACATCCTTTATCAGCATGTTGGAGCAGCGTGTGAAGACGGTCCAATCGATCTCACGATCGAGTGGGTATCCATACGCGTTGTCATCTAATACAAAGTTCTCATAAAGTGATTTCATTCTATTCATTGAGTCTACACTGAATTTGTTGAAGACATTTGTGGTCTTGATTGGAGTGACGCTGACAAACAATTGGAACACCATGCCGCCAACCTTGCCCTTGGGCAGGATGAGCCTGTTTGGCATATTGAATCTCCATTTGGTATCCAAATCACATCCAGTAGTTAAACATTTCTCAGCCTTGTCCATCATTGCAGTATATGTCATATCTTTAACACCATTACACATTTTGGTTGAATCACGAGTGATGGTATTGTGTCCAGTTCTGAGTGTCATTGGGAAGTGATCTAACTGAAGGAAATCTTCTTCTAATGTTTTCTTGATACCTCTGAAATCGTATTTAGGTCCCAAAAAGATCTTGACCATAACGTCCAAATCTTTGTCAGAAGTATAGTCAATGTTAACGTTGAATCTGCGGTGGTTGAGGCAGCGTTGACGAGCGATGAATGTGAATCTGTCACGGTTTGTTTTCATTTCCTCCATATCACGGTAGACAGCATTGCTGATGTCAGAGTCGCATGTGTCGAAGAAGGTCACTAATTTCTCAGTTTTAATGTCATTGATGGTGACTCCATCTAATCCAACTTCACGATATGTATATGGCCTCAAGTTGTGCTTGAATTTCAGAACGTAATGGTAGATACGCTTCCACAATTGCCAGAACATTGGGTCACGAAGGGCGGTTTCGTATTGTTCCATGATAGCTGGGGCAGTGAACATCCTGTTAAAAAATATAATAATTAACAAACGAGTTTTGAAATTTAACAAACTATGTAAGTCTTTGAAATGTTTGATTTTTTTTATTTAAATAAAACAATCTAAGTACCGGTTAGTAGTGTCAAGTCCATTTCCAAGTAAGTGTTTAGCGACCAACAATCCATTCAAATAGAAGTTCCTGTTGGGGCAGTCAGGGTTGGATTGGATGATGTTGCCCAAAAGTTCGATATCCTCGGGCCTGTTTAGGAACAATTTCTCTCCATCCTCCTGTAAAGTGGCATTAATGTTAGAATTACGTCCTTTTCACAACTATAAATATAAGATAAATGTTTTGTTGTTGATACTTCTAAAATAAAATAAAATATGCCATAATACTCACGGTGACAATAAATCCTCTGTCGATAGCATCACGAAGACGTCTCTCGTAATCCTCAACTGTCTTCATGTCCCACAGGTTGTCGACGGTATCAACCAAGAAGTCATTAGGCCTGGATGGCATGAGGAGTCCATTAGAGTGCTTCAATGTTGTGGTCATTCCAGTGGTGATTGGCAAGTTGTACTTGAATCTTGGGATTTCACCCATATCATTGGATAACCTTTCCAAATAATAACGGGTCAAAATTTGCTTATGACTATAAAGGAAGAATTCACCACGACGGTTCAGCAAATCACTTTTGTGAACATCGTTGTACATCCAGAATGGCTGCAGAAGGTGGAAGAGGTAATACCTGTTGTTTAATCCAACATCTTCTGTGTAATAGTTCAGTTTGCATTCCTTGTTTGTATCGAGGAACCAGCAAGAGTAGAAAGTGTGGATGAGGAAAGTCTTGTCGTCAACCTTCTTGATTCCCATGTTCTCAGCATCCTTAACGTCGAAGATTCCTCCTTGCATCTTAATCCTCTTTGCAACTTCGATGACATCTTCGTTGAAGAATTTGTTTGGAACGATTTCATACATAGGTGGAATCATCATTCCTCGGCAGTCCATGCGATGAAGAATAGCAACATTCATGGTGTACAGGAAGAGATCGTGATTCATGTATTCCCTGACCCAACAAGCAAACTCGTAGAAGTAATCGAAGTCCTTGATTCCGTGGAAGATGTTAACGATAAGTTTCACATCATCTCTGTGCAATTTGTTGGTGATGCTGAAAACTTGGTTCTTGTGGATGCAAAGGTGGTCGCGGTATTTCACGATGAAATACTTGACAGCGACTTTGTCCTGAGAACCAAAAAGGAATTTCTCGACTTAATTGAATGAACATACTAAAGTCACATATTAATTAATGAGATACTGTAAAAACTATTCAATCAAATTACATAGGAACATCTGTAACAAATATTCTACGTAAGTAGACGAAGCACCATGAAATATTTCCATAGATCATTAAATAGTACACTGATTTAAAGAAGTAACTCAAAAAATTCTATAAAAACAAAGCATTCATTTTTAAAAATATTCAATGAAAATTTTAACGATAAACAAAAGTTATTTGTACAATTCATCAATATGTTAAATAATTTCTCCTTACCTCACACATATCAAGAAGAGTCTCCAACTTGAAGTTCTTGGCGATAGTGTATTGATCTGTGTTGGCATTCTCCATCTTGTAGTGGTTGAACAGTCTTAGGATATTCATCTGACGGGTCCAGAAAATATGATTATCTGAAAAACAATGAAATAATATTGCAAAGCTATGTTAGTATAAAATGTATCATTCTTTGGTATAAAATATTTTTTCAGAAGAAAGCATTTAGATTTAAAAAAAAAATACAAATTCTACATTATAGTTCTATTCCAGCTATCATTTAAATACTCTGAAATTATATTTGACTAGATAAGTTTTTTGCGTCATTACCCCCTATTCTATATTGATTCAAACTAAAATAAGAACGTTCCTTAATTTAATAACTAAGGTCACTTGAACTAACATTCGTATATTATATGATATTTTAGAGTTTATAGAAAACCAATGTGCACTATATAAAATTGGAACGTTCCTATTTTAGTTAATTAAAAATGAAATAGAACAGGGGGTTTTATTGTTGCAATGTGAAAAATACAATTTTCTGAGTGTTCAACCCGGTCTAAATAAGAGTTTGAGCTAGAGAATCGACCGATCGACCACCCGGAAAGCGCAAAAGCCTGGAAACTTATATCTATCCAAATTTCTACACTACATAAACGAATCTTGTCCACGCAGGAAATGTCGTGTGGGCAGCTTCAAGGACTGGCCGTGTGAAATGTTTTGACTGCACTCTTTCGATGTCCCTCCAGCGTATTTTGAAAATATACAATGCCATTACGCACAGGTTGGGACTGCTCGCGTATAGTTCAAATATTAACTAGCACAAATATTTTTAGAAACTATACATGGTTATTACGCTCTTATCGTGTATGTTTTCCAACAACGTTCACAAAAAATTGTGGAAAAAACATACTGCACTAGTTTCCATTGCGGACTAATCGTGTATATTTTCTAAGCGCTGCACAAGGCAACGTTCTTAGAATCAATACGCGAATAGTTTCAAAGTAGCCATTTTGATTTATTGTTTTCTCTTTTTTTCATGTTAAATGGTTATTATTATTTTTTACTTCTTGTTTTTATTATTATTTTTTATTGCTTTTATTACTTTTATAATTATTTTTGTTATTTTGAATTTACTTGTTGTTATTATTTCTTATATTTGTCAATATGTAAAAAGCGTAAATTATAAATATTTATACTTAAATAAATAAATATTTTTATTATTATTTGACTGGCGCCTTTTTATAGTAGCATAAGTACTTAAAAAATGTGTTTCTTTTATATAATAAAAATATTTTTGTCTCTAACGAAGGAATACATAAATTATTTTAATAGGTATCTTTAAACTATGTACCTACCACTAAAAGTAATAACTACATGATTAGTTGATTACTAATTGTTCTATATTTTTTACATTATGACATTATCTAACATTCTGAGGTTGCATGCTTTACAAATACTTGTTACAAGTTTACAACCTAAATCTATATGTCAAAACATGTTGTTTCTAAACTTGTATAATTTCTTAACTAATTCACTGAATCAGCGTCAGGAAGTGTACACGACAATTACGCAGAAATTGTGTATAATTCTGAGACTATGTTTTCTTACACATTTTGAAAACAAACAGTGTAATAACACTAGGAATCGTACTGGCATTGTATACTTCCAAAATACGCATCCCTCCAGCCGATGTACATAAAATAACCAATAAAATGATAAAAATCTCGATAAGGAGAAAACGATAATTGAAGATAGACCTATCAAATAGTAACTTAGAGTAAAATATCATTCACTTATTTTAGAGGTATTGAATATGTAAAACATTTAAAAAATCTAACTTGAATTTCTATGTTTACTTGTTTCATGAATTTACAATATGCTATCGCGATTTCTGTTCAATGGTAATAGCTTGTCAATGATTTAAGCACACTGAAATAACGATAGCGTATTTTAAATTCATGTAAATAAACATAGAAATTCAAGTTAGAGAATTAAAAAAAATATCGTTTCTAGATTTATTTTTTAAACTAGATACTTTAAAATGAAGAATAATCAACACCACAACTGTTGTCGATAATTGGTCGTTTATTTTGATAAAGTAGAAAGTTACAGAATTTCAAAAATGTTAGTTAATATTAAACTGTGGAAACAGAAGTGCAGACAAAAATTATAAAATTATAAAGCAAAATTTATACTAAAAGTCACTTATCGTGTAATAAACAAAGCCACTTTCGTCAATGTCAAAATTAAAATATCAAGGATAAAAGATATTAAACTTCTATAAAGAATACCATCGGTTAATTTTAAATGAGCATATTGCATCGTCGTATCATAAACTAAAACATTCTTACCTCTCATGGAGACCCTCTTATCCATGACCATCCTGGAGTTATCCAGGACGGAGGCCTGAGCCGCCACGAAGAATGCGAATACCAAAAACAGGAACTTCATGTTGACCGTTGCCGTTGAGCAAATGTAACGCATGCAAATTTGCCAATCTCTTTTATACCTGAAAAATTGACGATTTTATCGGCGGCAATTCTTTAATATATTCCATACTGTATTATATTATAAGATGATAACCTTAATCTCCTTCTAATAAACACATTATACAATTCGTTTGTTTCATAATGACATAATGTTGTTAGTTATATAAACAAATACTTTCAAAAAGTATCTACGCACTAAAATTCGCATTCATTTCAAAATTAGGATAAATCCGACAACATATTAGAAATAAATTTCAGAATATGTTTGCCAAAGTACTTCATTAACGCTGGCTGCATCCGTCACCGCTGACCATCTGCCGTGTTCTAAGGGATCATCTTGTCTGTAGCCTGGCGATACTTTCCTTGTTCCTTCCAAAATGCCATAGCAAAACTTTCTTGGTACAGCTTCTGGATATAAGAGCAGCCCAGTTATAATTGATTAGTTACTCTTTGGAACACATTTATAATTTTGTGTCAATGGCTCTTCGTTCTACTACACATTTTTTGAGCATTTTTCCAAAAAAAAAACTCTATTTTGATTTTTTTGTATTCGCTTCTAAACAAATTATCAAGCTATCCATTTGAGAACTTCCATCACAGCTCCTGACCGTCTTCAGTTACCATTTTTTAAGTTCACTTAAAGTTACACATTTTTAGTTCATTTTAAATCATGCACCTGACAAACTTGTCCTACACAACTCCATTTTAGGGAGGGGGGTTGAATTTTTGACTACATCGGTAACTTTGGTTATTTTTTCTTGAATTTTTATTAAATCAAATTTTGATGAAATGTCTGGATGTAATGTCTAGTTCTATAGTACGTTTAATCTTATTTTTTAATAAATGAATATAAAAATATCGTTATGTAAAGCATGGTTTACGTGAGAAAATTTTATTATTTTATTTTATATACATTTATTCATTGTATTTATATATCTGATAAGTAAATATATCGAATAATATGTCAAATAAAATTGAGAAAACGTGACTCTCTTATCCGTTCCCTAGGATAAAGTCAGTCAGACGATCTCTACACCCTGCGCGGCCTCCATACAAATACTATGCAAATGCTCACATTCCGCGTGATTTATTTATCGTCATTTTACCTATTTAATTACATCATAACACTATGATTGTGTTTCAATAATATAAAAGACACTTTCAAAATTTGGAATAATGCTATATTACTGGTTTTAAACATCACAAAGACCTTAAGATGAATAAAAAAAACAATGCGTTTAATAGACAAAAAAAAAAACAATATAAAATATCATTTGACTCAAGTTGAAATAATGCGCAGTACAAAATGTGTAAATGACAATAGATATAGAAGAATAATATGGAATAGATTGATTCATTGTTTTTGACATTTTTTACAAAAAAAGGTATGTACTTAAGTACTTAGCAGAGTCTCAGTAATAAAAATAGGGTTGTTAAATCTTAAAAACATTATAATGAATGGAATACCATGCAGACGGAAAACAATGATGACAATAAAAATAAAAAAACCATTATGAAACAAAGAAATGAAACAATAATGTGCAATTGTTAAATGCACTAGTGAAGGATGACTCAAATATTCATTGTGGTTTTCAAAATAATTCTTTGTGGTTACGCAATTTAGAGATCACCCAAAAAATGATTATCCAATAGCATTCAAAAAACCATTGTAAAACTATTATTCAAAAATAATGCACACTTCAGTGTTTAAAAAAAAAGAATAGTCTATTGTTATTATCGTAGATTATTATTTGTGTATTTAGAAATACATTCTACATAGTATGTTTTAGTAAAACTTAAATGGTAGTCTTTGAGTTTTTTTTTATTATTATTGAAATAAAAAGTGCGAGCTACTACGTGTTACCCGTATTTCATTATACTTTAGATTTGACTTTAAGGTATAATACCCATAATTTAGTTTTTACGGCACGGGAAGGACAACCTGTATAATAATTTTATGCAGTTAATTTAGCAAATAATCGTAAAACAAAACACACTATCGTACAAGTATTTTATATTACATGATTCATAAGTTGTTTGTAATTTTGTACTGACACGGAGAGGGCGACTTGTATATTTATGACACATAGTTCATCTGCTGACTAACTGAATTACAACACATTTATTATAATTTATTTTTAAAAAAAATCTCCATCATAACTGGTGATTATAGTATTTGCAGTATCAATTTTATTACCAAAATTTAGCATTTTTTACCAAATCGTTTTTTTATTATTTAGTTAGACTAAATTTAAACATTGTTTCTTTCACTTAAAGTTTCTGATCGAAAAAAATCGTTTTTCTTAGCGAAAAGGACGCTGAATTCTGTACAAATGTTGTATCACGATTTCATATCAGAAAATCCATTTTCATTGCAAGTATTGCTTCTACTAGTCATTTGATGCAAGGAAACAGATCGAAAAAACTATGTTTCAAAATAAATGTCTGGCATTTGGTCCTCTTCGTCTATTCCATGTGAGATTAGCGTGAGAAGAAAGATTCTTATTTAACAAAATGAGATCCTATTGAAGATAAAATCTTAAAATAATAAAGTATTGAAATCAATGCAGACAAATACGTAATATAATTTGAATAATTTAATTTATTTATGAATGTGCACATGTAAATATGTATTATGTAAGTAAATAAATATAATATATTATGTTCACAATTAATAAATTATGTTTTTTCCCACATTTTTGTCAGTAACACTGAAAAAAGGTCTAATAATGACAAGGTTGAGATTTCATAGATTCTGTGAAAGATTTATTATATCACTAATGACTACAAAAACCATTTTTTGCTGTAAAATTATTACCTATAATAATGGGACTATACACAATAAAAAAAAAAACAATTCTTACAAACATAATTTAAACACTTTGTAGAACTCATCACAGCTGGAATTCATAAAATATAAATGAATACTTTACTCAAAACAGCTGAAATGTGTTGGTGATTTTAGCGGCCCTAGAGAACGGTCTCCATATTATTTTTGAAAAAGTTAAATAAAATCGATTTTAAGAACTAAAATCCAACTTTTTTTTCATAAATAGTTTACTGACAAATCATTCCAGGAATACTGTAAATTTTTTGGCGATAAAGTGATAATTAGTAGTATTTTTATTGATTTTTCAATCGATTTTGCCGCGGAGGCCCCAAAAAACGGATGGCGGTTAACTAAAGATCCTTGGTATAACGTTTTGTTGTTCTTTGTCTTTTGTCATTAGTTATAAGACATTTGGCTGAGAAGAATGGTGCTCGGAGACGCGGACGTCCGAGGAATTAATGGCAAGATCATTTAAATCAAATCCCACAGGACGGTCACGTGTTGAGCACATTGAACAGGAGAGCATGCATGAGGAATTTTATGACAGTGACGGAAGCGAAAGATGTATGCAAGGATAGAAGGAAGTGGTGCTCGATCCTTTCTGACTACCCCGCGAGGGAAGCGGCGTGATGGTATGTATATATGTTTAAGACATTTATTTCTGAGGGTGGACGTAGGTCCGAAAATCTTCTAATCAATATAATAATTAGTGGATATAGAAGATCCAACTATACAACTTCCAAATTCGACGTTGCCCAGAAAACTCTGGTGCACTTTGAACAAACTAAGGAGTGGTCCCGGATACACAGCGTCACACCTACATCAATGGGGACTCTCCGTTATGTGTGTGTGTGGTGCTGACCAAACAACAGACCACATGGTGAACACATGTCTTCAGTACTCATACGATGGCGTATTGCAAACAGTAAGTCTAGGATCGGACGATGCAATCTCATGACTGCGGGGCCTTGAGATTCGAATATGAAGGGTAGATTCCATAAGAAAAAGAAGAATACACACAGGATTCCATTACTTGTGTACCAAAATAATAAATTTAATTAACCACCTAGTGGGCTCAAAATAATATTTTTATCTGATTTTGTCTACGACATCCGCTTCACTTTAACCCTATTTGTTTATTTACACTTATTATATAATTTTTTTTTTTATGTTTGCTTCGAGTGAGGTTACATTGTAATTATTTTTTGCACGAGCACATTTTTTCGATAAGGAGATTAATATTTTACTTCATTATTAGTATGAAATATAAATTAGGGTTTAAACGGCTGTCACTCAGCGGATGTGGATCTTAACTGAATCTTTTTTGAGGATGTGGATGCAGATGCGGATTTGGAATAATTAATGAGAATGCATACTGCATACAGGATGCGAAAAAGGATGTTGATTTATTCAAGTGACGCTAAAATGTGTTTTGACTAGGGGGCCTGAAACCACCCGAAGAAGAAACGATGTTGTGCTTTTTCTGTAACGAAAAATTTAGTGGCAACAGGTGTGAAGAAAATTGTGTGCAATCCCTAACGAGTTTCCTGTATTTGTGATTATTGTAAATATTATTTTAATAACTTTTCTATTTTTGAAGAGGTAACACTATGAAAGCTCATTTTTAAAATTTAGGTAATAAAAATAAAAATATAACACTGTATAACTTTCACTATTTAATATTTTGCTTAAAAGCTTTTCGGACATACGTCCATCTTCACCCACCCCCCTACTCTCAATTATTTATAATGTTTAACGTTTTGTTCCTTTTTGTCTTTTATCATTAGTTATAAGATATTTATTACTGAAGATATATACAAAATATTAAATAGTGAAAGTTATACAGTGTTATATTTTTATTTTTATTACCTAAATTTTATTTTAATAATTTTACATTGTTTTATACTTTCCAATAGGTGCAGGTAATTAGTCCAAATTACCTGCACCTTATGTCAAAATACAATTTTTACCATTTTTCTAGTTATTAGACTTTACACTTGTTTTATATAAAAATAACTTCTTTTTCTAATAACTGAATGGTATAAAATGTATCTCTCTAAATAAAATGGATTTTGTTTTTATGTTATTCCTTTAAATGTAAATGATATTCCAAATATGCTGCACTTCCTCTACAATAAATATCAAAACAGCATATTTGAATGCAACACGTGTAACTATTCTCAGATAGTAAGCGTGTGGAACTAGTACCCTCTCACTGCCATATTCAAATTCAAATATTTTTTATTTAAGTAAAATTTACAACTTAATAATATTATATACACACCTTATTACTAAAAAAACACATTTATTACATATTTGACCCTCAAAATTGAGCAGTGTTGCGCTTGAGAATGACAGGTTACCTGTTGAAACCTTGGTCTCGCGTAAAATAATTTTTAGTGGTATTAGTAAAGTTTTTTGACTCGAAACATTCGTAAGTATATTCTATAAGCTCTATGAAGTTGAAATTTTTAGTTTTATCTATCTATTCCCTCACGCCGTATCCCAAGTGGGGTAGGCAGAGAGAACGGAACGCCAATTAGATCTGTCCTTACATACTTCTTTCGCTTCCTCTACAGTCATACAATTTCTCATGCACGCACGTCGGTTTCTTTTACTCAAAACACGGCCGTCCTTGAGAATTTGATCTACATGTTCAAGCCATGTAGTTCTCGGACGCCCGCGCTTCCTCACACCCCTCCTTTCAGTCAAGTATATCCTCTTTGTCATTCTTTCCTCTTTCATTCGTTCCACATGACCAAACCATCTCAATTTATTTACACGCATTATATCCACAACACTCCTCTTGCATCCACTCATTCTTCTAATATCCTCATTCCTCACTCTATCACGCAACGTTTAATATCATTCACTTATATTACGAGTATATCAGAAATAAATCTAAATGTTAAGAATAAATTTGCATTCAACTGCAAATGTGCATTCATATTTCGCTTTTCTTATCAAAAGTCGATCGCGGCCGAGAATTAATATTCAAAGTTTGGAAATAAATAACTCATTCAACATCATATAATGAAAAACATTTAGCAAGATGCAATGCGCTTGGCGACCATCTTGAATCCGCCATTTTGGATGGAAGCTCACATAAGATTTTTAAAGACTTTTCAGGATTTCTTCCAGAAGCATCAAGGAACCATCCCTGAAAGTTTCAGCTGGTTATAAATTATTTCCCTGAAAAATCCTTTATTTCCTGGGCTATAAAGGGTCATTCACACTTGTTCACTCTGGATGATCCTCCAAAATGAAAAGGTGTGAACAGGTGTTTCATAGTGATCACTAGCGATGACGAATGAAAGCGATGAAAATCATTTAATGATCATAGACAAGTTTTTTTTATTATTTCTCTTATTTTCATTTTATTTATTTATTTATTTATTTATTTGGACAATAAACGGCATTTGCCTTTTACAATACATGATAAGTGAACAACATTATACAGTCTTCAAACATCAAAAAATGTATACACTTCAATATTAAAAAATAAAACAAATCACACCATAACATAACAAAACCAATAATAATCTGATAGAAACACAATAACATAATTACAGGCATCATTCGGTTAATTAAAAATAGCTCTAGTATAAGTACATTAATACGCACCTACACAACCACAATACATTTATAAGCTGCATATAATCGAGAATTTTATAAATTTCTTTTAATTTTTAATGGCTCTTATTTTACCCTTATATTTTTATTTTTTATTTTTTCATGGAAATACGTCAAACTACATACAACATGATCATGAGTGTTGACATGGCATAGGATGAACAAGTGTGAATAGACGTGTTCCCTTTCGATGAACAGCTTTGACCCTACCACTCTGGATGATCATCCAAAGTGAAGCAATGTGAATGCTACTTAAAACATTTGCATGCGAGGTACAAGAACAAACTCTTCGCCTGTTTAAGCATGGTAGTGAAATAGTAGTAATTAAAAATAAATGCAACACGCACATTCAAACTTATCTCAAACATTCTTTTATTCATACATCAATAACAATAATGAAATGACGAATATTATTATTTTCATTTGTTATGGGATAAGAAATTTGCATTCTTAAATTATCTCATTCTTGATGGTGCAATGAGAGCTTTTATTCGCTGTGATTTATTCTGAGTCTGCTGACAATCTTATTAAATCGGAAGAAGTGAGAAAAGCGTCCCAGCGTTTACGAATTACGGAGATCGCAATCCCTTTGACATCCGAAATATGAGATTCCTAAAGATAGTTGTTTCAATGGTTTGCAAAAAATATTTATTGATTGGTGGACCTTATATCGTGGCGGAATTGCTGAACGTTGTCCATGGACACCGAAAGTGATTACTTAAGCCAGCCTTGAGTCAATTCGTTAACGTTGAGACACCTTTCTTCCAACTGGGGGGATCAGTAGGGCATTCAGCCGAATCAGAGACAGAACAGAACTTTTACTTTTTATCTCAAGACTAATGAGACTGAAAGACTGATTTCTAATGTTTTGGGATTTGTTACTTTTGTATTTTCGTATTATTTTTAAGTATTGTATTATCGTTGTTTTTAAATTTACTTTGACTTTTTTAGAGAATTTAAACTTTTGCTTTTTTTCCTCAAGACTAAGACATTTCTGGTAAGAGTGGAATCTTCGCTGGTCCACATGTTAAATGTATTAATTGTCAACATATTGTGTAACGACTGTTTGATTCTAAATATTGTAAAAATAAAAAAATAATAAAAAAAAAATATAATAAAAAAAATAAAATAAAAAAATAAAATAAAAAAATAAAAAAAAAAATATAATAAAAAAATATTTGAAGTGTGGCAAGAAAGATGGGACCGGGGGAGAACTGCTAGACTTGTCTAGAGTTTTCTCCCGGATGTGAGAGAGAGGATTAAAAGAGGCTTCCTGTCCTTCAACCACTTAGCCGTTCAGTTGATAACAGGCCATGGGGAATCAATAGCCAAGCTCTTTGAGCTTGGACTGGTGGATGATCCGTGGTGTGCTTGTGGGACGGGAACTCAGTCTGCTGGGCATATCCTGTGGGAGTGCCCAATGATGATGGATGCTAGAGACGTTATGATTGATAGTATGAGTGATGACACCCACAGACCCATTTGGTCTGGAGAACTGATGATTTGTCCAGGGAACTTCAGGGCCTTCTTGAAGTTTGCAGATGTCTGGTAACTCTATGGGATCTCTTACGTGAGCGGGGTTTACCTGGAGAGCTACATGGTTGATTTGGTCTAGTGTGATCATGGTTGTCGCGAGCGAACTCGTTTATTTGTTTTTGTGCTGTCCTGTCTCCCTTGGTGGAGAGTCTTAGGTCTGGGTGGGATGTCCCCTAGGGCGGGAAGCGTCTCTGCAGCGATGACGGTATCGGCGACTTGCGTGCTCGCCGACCTGGAAAAGTTTCTGGACACCTCAATTCAGCCTTGTGCTCAAAATGTTTATAAATTTGTTTTTCTTATTTAATTTTTCTGTTTAATTGTTATTGTATGGTTTTTAAAATTGGCTAAGAATGTTTTAGTATACTTTTATTTTATTTTGTTTCATATATGTTGTTTGCTTCTCTCGTATAGAGGTACATCGGAGGTTTTGGCGGTTTGGTGGTTTGGCCGGCCAGCCCTTCAGGCTGCCCACTATGGCGTCTACGTTGTGGACAAGATTTGTTAAGTGTAGAATTTCGGATAAATGGAAGTCCTCAGACTTCTGCGCTATCCGGGTGGTCGGTGGGTCCTTCAATGTTCCAACTGAATTTTGCACAATGCTAAATTGTGTAAACATGGCTCTTCAATTGAGATGTCTTATTGGTTATAAAAAAATATTATTAGAAGTAGGGCAAAATGTTATCTCGTGGGCACGGATCTATTAGATAGAGCGAAATGACCCAGGCGTCAGCAGGGTCTTCTGTTTCAGGCACTCAGAAAAGACACAAATTGAGGGAGATTACTCATATTATGGTATTTACTACGTCGGTAGTTAGGTAGTAGAAGTAGAATTCCATAACAAAATTAAAAAAAACAACTTAACCAAGGCTCAAGAGCGGAAGATACTTAGCTTTGAAAACAAGTGTCATAGAAGGATTTTGGATGTCAAATGGTTTGAACATGTTACAAATGATGCTGTGCGCTGGCGCACCCAGCAGAGACCTGTAACCTCCGTAATACAGGAGAGACGATGGTCCTGGCTGGGACATGTTTTGAGAATGCCCAATGATAGGTGGCCAAAAAGAGCACTGTTCTTCCGTTCGCAGGGGTTCCGTCGGCCCGGGCGTCCCTCTTTCACAATACACCTTTCCTATGACAACGATATCAGAGCGCAAGGAATGTTGTGGAAAGAGGTGATGCAATTGGCGCAGAGACGCTCTGAATGGAGGAGGCTGGTTTCTGCCCTGTGCTCCCGAGAGGAGCGTTGAGGGCGATGATGATGGTGATGATGATGATGATGATTAAAAAACAAATATTTTTTCTACTATGTATTTAATTTTAGATGGAGACGTCCTCCGTCTTATAAGGACATTGTCAATCTCTGATCTCTGGTATTGACAATGTCTTTATAAGACGAAAGACATCTCTCTCGACAGTAAAACATAATATTATAGTAGAAGAAAACATTTGTTTTTTAACTTCGCATACTATGGTAATTGCTGGCAACATTCTTAGACATAAGGAAAATGAAAAGAGAGACATTACAGGTATTTGGGATTTTAATCATAATTATATTATTTGGGTTTGAATCGTTCTATAAATGTAACTCCATAACTTTCACTAGAAGTAATAGTCCGATCTTATTTGAATATTGTATCAATGGAAGCCCACTGTGTAGATGCAGAGAGATTCGGGATCTAGGAGTCATTATGGACAGTAAAATGTTGTTCAAACAGCACATTGATTACATCGTGGAGAAGGCCTACAGAATGTTGGGATTTATTTTGCGAATAAGTAAACCATTTAGATGTCCTGCCACATTGAAGGTGCTTTTTTATTCATTTGTCAGAAGCCAACTGGAGTTCTCGTCTGTGGTATGGAATCCACAATATGCGATCTACATTGATAGGGTTGAAAGGTTGCAGGACAAGTTTATTAGGAGACTTAACTTTGTGTCGGGTCAGCAGTTTGACGATTACGTTCGGGCTGCTCAGTTTCATGGAGTGAGCACACTGAGAAATAGAAGGACAGCATTGGACTTGATTTACCTTTATAAAATTCTTAACAATGAGGTCGATTCGCCTAGACTTTTGGAGGGGGTTCCATTTGCTTGCCCCACTCGGAATACGCGATCTGGTTTTTTGTTTAGATTGCCGCCCAGTACCACAAATTATGTTCGGGGCTCATTTGTGAGACGTACTTGTACGTTGTATAATAGATCATATATAAATCTTGATTTCTTCTCGATCAGCAAGGCAGAGTTCAGAAGGGGTGTAAGGAGTACACTGAATTCTTGATTATAAAGAGAGACAGAGATTCGATCAATTCATAGTTTGAACTATTTTAATCTCAATTGTTTTAATTCTTAATTATTATATATTCTTATAAATTCTATTGTAGTGTAATTTTAAGCTTCTCATTTTCACGAGGTTTGTTTTGATTTTTGCATTTGATATGGGTGGGGTGAGTTTGTGTTATAACTGTTTACTTGCAACTTTACTTGTTCGTCATACGCTTCGGTAATTTGCGGGACCTTGATTGGTTTGTTTTCTGGAAAAATATGACTGTTAATATTTGTTAATTTAAACTGTTTGTGTCCTTTAAGATGAATAAAATAAATAAATATTAATTATACACATCATTTCGAAAAACGAACAGAAATATTTTATCCCATCTAGGAACCGAGCTCACGCCTCCTTACTCTTGAGGCGAATGCGTCTACTTTACTTGAAATATAAATTGACGTGGTAAACATAATATGTGAATTTACTTACATAAAGAACAATATCTAACGAATCAGGAACCTCGATTGGAGAACCATGTCTACACAATGCAACATTGTGTAAAATATAATCGGAAGAAATGAGCAAAAAGATGGTTGCTTCTAAGGTTTGCATAAAGCGTCTCTCGATTGGTGGACCTTACATCGTGACAGTGAGAATGGTGGAATTGGTGAACGTTGGCCATGGACACCGAAAGTGATCACTTAACCGCCATCCGTTTTTTGGGGCCTCCGCGGCAAAAATCGATTGAAAATCAATAAAAATACTACTAAATATCACTTTATCGCCAAATAATTTTCAGTATTCCTGGAATGATTTGTCAGTAAACTATTTATGAAAAAAAAGTTGGATTATAGTTATTAGAATCGATTTTATTTAACTTTTTCAAAAATCATACGGAGACCGTTCTCTAGGGCCGCTAAAATCACCAACACATTTCAGCTGTTTTGAGTAAAGTTTTCATTTATATTTTATGAATTCCAGCTGTGATGACTTCTACAAAGTGTTTAAATTATGTTTGTAAGAATTGTTTTTTTTTATTGTCTATAGTCACATTATTATAGGTAATACTTTTACAGCAAAAAATAGTTTTTGTACTCATTAGTAATATAACAAATCTTCGACAGAATTTATAAAATCTCAAACTTGTCATTATTAGACCTATTTTCAGTGTTACTTACAAAAATGTGGGAAAAAAACATAATTTATTAAATGTGGACATAATATACTATATGTTTTTACCTTCATAAAACATGTTTACATGTGCAAATTCATAAATTTAATAAATTAAATTATTCAAATAATATTACGTATTTGTCTGCAATGATTTCAATATAATCATTATTTATTAAGATTTTATGTTCAATAAGATCTCATTTTGTTGAATTAGAATCTTTCTTCTCACGCTAATTTCACATGGAATAGACAAAGAGGACCAAATGGCAGACATTTATTTCGAAACATTGTTTTTTCGATCTGTTTCCTTGCATGAAATGGCTAGTAGAAGCAATACTTGCAATGAAAATGGATTTTCTCATATGAAATCGTGATACAACATTTGTACAGAAATCAGCGCTCTTTTCAGTAAGAAAAACGATTTGGTTAAAAGTGCTAAATTTTGGTAATAAAATTGATATTGCCAGTTATGATGGAGATTAAAAAATAATAATAAATGTGTTATAATTCAGGTAATGAAATACTGCAAGTATTTGTATGTACTCAAGAAACATTTTATTTAGGTGGATCATACATAAATAGAGAGGTATTGCAGGTGAACATAGAAAACATATATATTTATAGGTGCTATCAAAATATATCTCACAAATAGGGTAATCAGCAGATGAACTATGTGTGATAAATATACAAGTCGCCCTCTCCGTGTCAGTACAAAATTACAAACAACTTATGAATCATGTAGGGGAGAGGGGGGCATAGTGGGGTACCTAACATATAAAGTCGTCTAGCTCGCTTAGGAATTATTATTTTCTTTGTAAATAATGGTTAATTAGTTGTGTCATTAATAACGCAAGATTTGAATAATAACTTTTTATTATAGGATAAATAGTTTAGCTACATAATAAATATATGCTATGAAAGCGGTTTGCCCCACTTTGCCCCGTACACGGGGTAAAGCGGGGTACCAGGTGGGATATTGTGATGTATCTTTAAAACTTTAACATATTAGTCGCTTATTTAATGAAATGAATGCTTTATTGAAAAAATATAAATATTTGAAAATAAAAACCTAAAAACTAGAAGTATAAATACTGACTGCATCAGCGAAACTTAATCGTCACTGCATATTACACACAAATGGGTGGCTTTATCATCGTCATCATCCTCTCCAGCACATGAGCAGTGTGCCCAACGAATACATTTCCTATATCTTATCCATCCCTCATTTGACTGAGACTACATTCTACATATAAATCTCTGTAACCATAGTACGAATAGGTGACCTTGTATCCAACTGGATTCGTGACATTCACCCCAAGATCCAGCCGGTGATCTATCAAGCAATTCGGGCTTCATATACCTAGGTACCAATTGCACTGAAACACAAAATTGTCGTCATCAATTTCCCCCGTTCTGCAGAAGTGAGGGTTCCGACTTGCCGTTTTCCACGTGAAGACAATATTTTGGAATGACTTTTGGGGACAGTCGACACCTCCGTTTCATCCAGGTTGTAGGTGCGCTCTGAATTTAATTTATATTTGTCGCTGACCTTTTCCAAATAATCAAAAAAAATTCCAACAGCAACTCAATTAAAATTAATTCCTCTGGCTGTTGAAGTTCTTTCTGGCTTTCTGTAGCTGATATCCAGGAGTCTCCTCAAAAAGCATTTGAGCCAGTCGTCTCTTGCCAGGCCATTACATGTGTTAAATTTATGGGCGATCTGATTTTTCTCAGCTTATTCATTCTCAGGCAGTCTTCCTAATTTCTTTCGAAGTCAGACCGTGAAGTCTCTTTTCTATCATATTAATAATATATCTTACTAATTCAGCTTCCTGCTGTGGGGAAAATAGTGTGGAGTAATGGCCTAACTTCTTTTGAAACATAGTTTCATCAGGATTAGCTCTGTACTTGGATACGTATCGTTCAAGAGTAGTTTGTGGAACATGATGGGAATAAGTAGCTTTTTTTATATCCCATTTCTACTGAAACCACACTCAAAACGGTTTTCTTCATAGACTCCATGGACCATGACTGTTGATCGGTTTTTCTCTTGTATGTTCTTGCCTTATTGACTAAAACAAAAGAAGTATAAATTGTTATTCCAATAATTATGAAACAGTATGGGGTATAGTGGGGTACCTAAATGAAAGTACCCCACTATGCCCCTTCCAGTATACCCCACTTTGCCCCAAGCTATGTGCAAAATAAAACAAGGACAACACCATTTTACCTTTGTTTATATCCAATCTTTTTATTATTCCTTTTATCTTATAGCATCCAACTCATATAATAGGCGTATTTTCACTATAAAATATTTACGATAGGGCACGTAAACAAAAAATTAAATTTGTCAAATATTTTAACGAAACGATAATATTCAATAAAATTCACAACAACACAAAAAAACAACAACACAACAGCGTCTATCACATGCGCAGGTCGCATGACAACTGGTAATCAATCTGTTTGCGATATTTTGCATACCATATGACGACCACAATGCTCAAAAAATGCACTACCCCGCTATGCCCCGGTACCCCACTATGCCCCCCTCTCCCCTAATATAAAATACTTAGATGATAGTGTGTATTGTTTTACGGTTACTTGCTAAATTAACTGCATTAAATTATTATACAGGTTGTCCTTCCCGTGCCGTAAAAACTACATTATGGGTATCATACCTTATGTCAAATCAAAAGAATAATGAAATACGGGTAACACGTAGTAACTCGCACTTTTTATTTCAATAATAATAAATAAAAAAATCAAAGACTACCATTTAAGTTTTACTAATACTATGTAGAATGTATTTCTAAATACAAAAATAATAATCTACGATAATAACAATAGACTATTCTTTTTTTTAACACTGAAGTGTGCATTCTTTTTGAATAATAGTTTACAATGGTTTTTTGAATGCTATTGGATAATCATTTTTTGGGTAGTCTCTAAATTGCGTAACCACAAAGAATTATTTTGAAAACCATACTGAATACTTAAGTCATCCTTCACTAGTGCATTTAACAATTGCACATTATTGTTTCATTTCTTTGTTTTATATTGGTTCTTTATTTTTATTGTCATCATTGTTTTCTGTCTGCATGGTATTTCATTCATTTTAATGTTTTTAAGATTTTACAACCCTATTTTTATTACTGAGACTCTGCTAAGTACTTAAATACATACCTTTTTTATAAAAAATGTCAAAAACAATGAATCAATCTATTCCATATTATTCTTATATATCTATTGTCATTTACACATCTTGTACTGCGTATTATTTCAACTTGAGTCAAATGATATTATATACTGTATTGTGTTTTTTTGTCTATTTAACGCATTGTTTTTTTTTATTCATCTTAAGATCTTTGTGATGTTCAAAACCAATAACATAGCATTATTCCAAATTTTGAATGTGTCCTTTCTATTATTGAAACACAATCATTGTGTTATGATGTAATTAAATAGGTAAAATGACGATAAATAAATCACGCGGAATGTGAGCATTTGCATAGTACTTGTATGGAGGCCGCGCAGGGCGTAGAGATCGTCTGACTGACTTTATCCTAGGGAACGGATAAGAGTTAAGCCAGCCTAGAGCCAATTCGTAAGCGTTGGGATACCTTTCTCATTTCTTCCGATTAGATTTTACATAATGTTGCATTGTGTAGACATGGTTCTCTAATCAAGGTTTCTGATTGTTTTTGTCATCTGCACCCAAATCTGGTTAATCAATAAAAAATTAGTAAATATATTAAATGTTATAATCGCCTAGCGTTTCTTATCTCATGTCTAATAAATAACCGTATATATTCATAACACAAAAAGCGCCAATTAATTTAAATTAATATAGTGCAAAAATTACCTAATACACATTTTCAATAATTATTTTTATCATCGAGTGTTTTTACCGACAATTCTGCGATACTATGCCACAATATTTCAGGTCGCGACCTCTAATAGTGTGGAATCAAAGAGAATAGTCATATCAATAATGAAATTTTCAATTCAATGTAAATATTCGATTTTATTCAAATGTCTGTATGAATATTACGATTTTCATTTCGGATAGTTATACTTTGAGGCTGTTTAAAAATCTTTAGATCGATAATGAAATAAAATTAGTGAAATAACAAAACTATTACGCATTTCAAGTTTGCAGATTTTTTCTATTTAGTGGCATCCCTCACCAGGACGCTATGGTGACGTCGGCGTCGTCGGCTACGTCGCCGTGGCGTCCCGGTGAGGGATAGCACTTCTTCTTCTTCTTTCTGTGCCATGTCAGCTCCCCCCGACGTTGGCGATCACTCCAGCGAAAACCTCCCTGTTCTGTGCTGCTCTGAACAGGTCATCCACTGTCCGGATTCCGGTCCACTCCCTAATGCCAGGACATCTGCTTTCTGCCAACTCCCCGTCTTCCCTCTATCTTGCCCTCCAATATAAGGCGGAGGAGACGATACTTCTCCCCACGCAGCACGTGACCCAAATAGGATGGCACTTAATTTATTTTAATGTTTCATTAACTAAATGTTTTTGTAAATTCTATTTTCTTAAATGTTTTAACTTAAAAGTTTATTCTCCGTAGAAAAATACTTTTTTATAATCCTATTTTGTTATTGTATATTTTTTGGTTAAAATAAATAAATAAATGAATGAATAAATCAATAAAGTAATGAATGAATGAACGAATAAGTAACTAAATTAAAGGAGCGTGTAGTTTGTAAACGTATTGGATAAATTGAAACCAGTGTTTCGTTCCACCATATATTAAACAACGCGAAAGAAGTCTTTCCGCTTTTTAGGTAATTATTAATCTCGCAAGATAATACAAGGTAATGCAAGTAGGATCGTCAAAAGACGTTTGTGAAACAAATCATCCATTATTATTTGAAATTAATTGATTGACATATTTCTTAGTTGTATGTTTTAATACTTTTTTTTATATATTTATATTTTGTATTATTACCAACGGCAGGTTAACAAAAAAGTTGAAAATAAACATGCATAAACAATTTCATCCTGATCAACACGTTCTCTTTGACGTGACGAATGTCTGGCCGGGAATACATAGCAACAAATTTATTATTAATAATAACAATTTCATCCAGATCAACACGTTCTCTTTGACGTGACGAATGTCTGGCCGGGAATACATAGCAACAAATTTATTATTAATAATAACAATTTCATCCAGATCAACACGTTCTCTTTGACGTGACAAATGTCTGGCCGGGAATACATAGCAACAAATTTATTATTAATAATAACAATTTCATCCAGATCAACATGTTCTCTTTGACGTGACGAATGTCTGGCCGGGAATACATAGCAACAAATTTATTATTAATAATAACAATTTTGTTATTATCATTGAACATTTGAATTTCGGTTGACTGAATAGATAGATATGTTGGCACGAGAAGCACAACTTGAATGATTATTGCGTGTAGTGAGTATTTGTGAGAGATGTCATGATAGTGTGATAGCAGTATGTTGTAGTAAATTTCCATACATACGTGTCCCTGCCAGTAGTACCTAGTTTTTCATTCACGTCGCTTTCCTTAATCTTGAGAGTTGTGATCTGCCAGTCGTTATGTGTCTCCATCAGACGATTAATCATAGATCTTCATTTTTCTCGTTATGCCACACACCTCATTGCTTCCATCACTGTTGAGCCATTTACAGACCTTATTTAATCTCTCATCTTGCGAGAAATTGTCTTTCTCCTCTAATCTCTTTTACGCCACCATTGATGACCAAACTCTTATATTTTGACGTGTTTGGAAATCTGAGTACATATTTTAAGCAGGTGGATGAGGCTTACGTTTTGACCTCAATCTCAACAGTACTATAAAGACATAAAACATGCATTTTTACTATCATAATCCACTTTGAAATAATTGATAGATTTATGCAAACCCATTTTAAAAGGTAATTTACTTAATTTCAAAGCAATGTATTCAAAATTAAGTGAATTCATTTCCTGTTACGTAGAATTAAAGAACATAACGGAAAATAGGGAAGAATGGAGAAGAAAATCCAAACTCGTTGCAAACCAATCCAGTGGATGGTAATCCACTATGTATAAACATTCCCTGTTTTTAGCAATGATGAACATATCTCCAACATTCAACTCTATAGTGCAATCACAAGTTTAATTTATTTCGTTCTTTCAAAAATGCAACGATTCGACTTAGAATAATGCAAAGTTTCATGAAAATAGGTAAGCAAAGCACAGCTGGTTGAAATTATTTAAAACTTTGAATTGTTTAAAATTGTAACGTTGCATTTTGTTTGACTAGATGTTTTTTTATTAATTTATTGTAAGGTTTTAGCTTTCTTTTTTTTATAAACTAAACTTTTTTTTTTTAAACTACTTTTTTATAAACTACTTTTTTTTATAAACTACTTTTTATAAACGTTTATATTCTGCTCGTGAATGGTACTAGCGTATCGAAACCGGTCGCAGATCTACATATAAATATCAAGTGATAATTTAAATAAATTGTGAATTAAACTCATTTTCTAATCATATCGCGTAATTATCACATAGTGAATGCCAAAAACATCGAAAATATTGTAAATGCTAGTAAAGCAAAACAAGGCGTTTTATATAGAAGACTTCTTTTTTTTATTTTTGCTAACTTCAAAAGCTCTATTGTTTTATATGACATTGCTATTTCTGCCACAACACAGCCCTATGGCTAGTGTGGAAGACATTTTTTTGTGATTGTGTTAAGTATGTTCAACTGTGTTATAATGAAAATGTAAAGACGATATTATTATTTGAATAAAAAAAATTGAATTTGAATTCACAAGTAATTGTAATATGAATATTACAGTTAGGGATAACTTTGAAAATTTCTAAAAAAAACATGTTTTCTTATTTCTTACTTAAGAAAAAACATTTCTGGGTTTGTTATGCACCCAAATACACCCGAATACCCTGTTAGTAAACAATGTGCTTTTGTAGCAAAGGTGAGGTCAGCAGCGAGTGGGATCAACCCGGAATCTTTATATTGAAAACCCGAGCCTCTAGCATCACTTAAAGTATTTATTTTAGATATATTGAATAAAAGCATTATACACACTTATACAAAATAAGATCCAAATTACTTATATATTATTTAATCAATGGTGAAGTTGAAGTTTTTTTGAAAATATGCAATTTCTTCCAATTTTCTCAATCTCAGGATTTTCAAAGAGGAAATAATTACGTGAGAATGCATCATCAAAGTAGAAACTTAATTGGTTAGGTATATTAAGTTGCTAAAGAACTACTTGTACCTATTTATTGAGAAATTTATATTAAAAAGTGTCATAAAAATATCATTTCATACTAAATATGTGAACGTCTATGAATGAAGGGTGATATATGTGGAGAAAAACTTATATTTGCTGAGTATTATCGTTTTTATTTAAAAAAATCATATAATAAGCCATTTATCGTAACATGTTCATGCCGTGTCTGCAGAGATCAGTTGGAATTTATAGTTCAGTAATGTTTGTTATAGATGTACTTGCCTTTCTTGTTCAGAAACTTGTTCTTGATGTCATAATCGGTAACGTCTTCATCAGAGTATTCCTTTCCGTGCAACATCTTGTTCTTGAGCAGTTGTTTAACCAAGTACTCCTTTGAACTGTCAGTGTTGGAGTCTTCCAAGGAATAACCGGTTTTTACGATGTCTTCATCAGAATAAACGTTTCTTCCCAAAACTTTATTCATGTGATTAACTTTGTTGCCATAGAAGTTATTCTTTCTGTAATAATAGCTCTTGTTTAAGATATTTCCATTTGAATCAATATCCTTTCCGTAAGTGAATTCTTCGGAATCGTATTTGTTTCCATAAACGTTCTTATTCTTGTAGTAGGTATCCTTTTGTCCCCATTTTTCATCAGACTCGCTTGATTCACTCTCATGGATCTGGAAGTCCTTAACCTCACCAGTATACTTGTCTACGATTCCTTCCTTGTGGTAGATGACAACATCCCTCAAGAAGAAGTTGTCGATGGACAAGAATTCCTTGATATGAGTGATCTTACGGTCCAGTGGGTAGCGAAGAGGGGTGAATGGCTTGGTGCTGTATTTGGTGGTAGTGTCATAATCACTGACGTGCTTGACTGGAGTGACAGTGACGAAGAGTTGGAAAGTCATACCTCCGTTTTTACCCTTGGGGAGCAGAAGTCTGTCAGGAATGAGGACGGTGTGTTTCACGTCCTTTGTATAGCATTCCTCTACGCCCTTCAGGCAGTTCTCAACCTTATTGATGAGCTTCTTGGTTGTGTACATGTCATCAGTGAAGAGGTTGAACTGGCGAGAGTTACGGGTGATTGTGTTTTGTCCATGCTTCAAGGTAGTGATGTGCTTGTCCAACAGTACGAAGTTCATTCTGCTCTTGTCACAGTTGATCTTGCGGTTCAGACTATCGTATTTTGGTCCCAAGAAGATCTTGACTTCGCAATCAGTTGTTACGTCTGATGTCACATCGACATCAACATTGAATGGAGCGTGGTTCAGTCTCACCTGACGGGTTTTGATGGTCATCTCATCCTTGTTTTCTGTAATCTCATGAACATCGCGGTTTACAACATTGGTGATATCCACATCGTAGGTATCGAAATATGTAACAAGTTTATCTACTTTCACGTCATTTACTTTGACCCCCTTGAAGTTCAGTTCATCATAAGAATATGGACGGAGATGATTTTGGAACTTGTGTACGTTATAGATGACCACCTTCTTAAGGAATTGGTAGAAGACTGGATCACGGAGCATTGTGTCGAAACTTTCGAGGACTGATGGAGTCACGGCGGTGCTGAAAATTACAAAATATTTTTATTAGGAATGAAAATATTTTATGTTTATATTGTTTTCAGTAGAATTTATATTTTTTTCGATATAAGTTTTTGAATATATAAAGGAAACCTACTTATCGTCGGTACCGCGCTTGTTTCCTAACAACTTCAGGGCGACAAAGACACCTTGGTAGAAACGGTTGTTTACTGAGGTAGGATTGGTTTGGATCAAATTGCCCAGCTTGTCAATATCCTCGGGATTCCTCAATGTGACGATTTGTCCTTCTTCCTGTAATGTTAAATAAACACATCATGTGTAAATATTTGACAAACCATGTCCTCAATAGGAGTATTTTTACTTTGTGAAATCTGAATACTTACGGTCCAAATGTATCCACGATCAACAGCATCCCTGATACGCCTCTCATAATCCTTGATGGTCTTCAGATCATAAACATTATCTTCAGTATTGATGATGTAGTTCATTGGTCTGACGGAGTATTCCAATCCATTGTGGTGTCTGAGAGATGGATTGTATCCGGTCTTGATTGGCAAATTCCATTTGAACTTCGGAATTTCACCCAAACCGTTACTCAATCTCTCCAAATAGTAACGAGCCAAGAGGTTTTCGTGCATAGAGACGAGCAATTCACCACGACGATAGTCGTTGTGTCTGGTGGTGGGAATAGATTCATAATCGATCCAGAATGGAGTGGTGACGTGAGCCAAGTAGTAGTTGTTATTTAGTCCAATATCTTCAGTGAAATAAGAAATCTTACCCTCACCCTTATAATCAATGTTCACTCCGGTGTAATCGGTCTTGATGATATAAACGTTCTTGTCAACCTTCTCGACTCCGAGTGTTTTTGCGTATTTCTCATCGAAGATTCCTCCTTGCATTTTCAACTGCAATGCCTTTTGGATGACCTTGTTCTTGAAGAACTTCATTGGCTGAACTTCATACAATGGAGGCAACACCACTCCATAGCAGTCATCGCGGTTCTTTACAGCCACGGTCAGGGCGTATGTGAACACTCCACCGTTCACGTGGTTGCGGAGCCAGCAAGCTACTTTGAAGAATTCTACCAGATCCTTGGCACCGATCAACACCTTGGTGATGGTGATGACTTCGTGTCTGTGGACATCATCCAAAACATTGAACACCTTGTCGCGGTTCAGGAATCCTTCAACCTTGTAATGACGGATCAAGTCATAAATAACTTTCTTGTCCTGAAAAACATTGTAATTATAAGTATTCTACTTTCAAATGTTTCAAAATATAATTTTAAATCTCCATTGATTTTTTCATTATACATATTAAACAAATAATATATTATGATTTCTTACCACAAAACGGTCGATATGATCTTCCAAGGTGTATGTTTTGCTAATATCCAGAACAGTCTTGTCAGTGTTGAGGTGGTTGATGTTGTTCAGAAGCTTGACGATGCCCAGTTGAATCTTCACCAGGTCCTTGTCAACTGAAGATAGAGAAAAATAGCACTTATCAATTTTTATCCTCAGACTAAAAAGATGTCTGAATAAAATTGAATAATAATGTCGTCAAAAGTTTCACTCAATTAATTGAAAATGTTTTAATTTTGAACTATGAATAAAATTTTAAGTTTTTTTTCACTGTACATTGATTAAAATATTTCAAATCAATACAAAGTATCAATTGTGGAGTCATGGGCAACGAAGCTGCTGATGAACTTGCTAGAACTGGCGCTGAGGAGCCACCAATAGGTCCTGAGCCCATATGCGGATTACCGCTTAGCACTATCAAGCTTAGTCTAAGAAACTGGGCCATGGACCAGAGCCACGAAATTTGGTCCAATTGCATAGGGTTGAAACACGCGAAGGAACTAATGATAGGGTACTCGCGGAAGTTCACCACAGAAGTTCTAAAACTTAATAAAAAACAAATAAGGATTCTAACCAGGACCTTGACGGGACACTGCAGACTACGGAAACACATGACAAAAATAGGACTGTCAGATACCCCAGTCTGCAGATTTTGTTCAGAGGATAATGAGACACCTATCCACATCCTCTGTAACTGTGACGCACTCGCTCGCAACCGAAGTCACATCCTCGGAGGTCCACTGCTGGACTCTGAGAAAGTGAGACTTCTCACACCAAGACAAATAGTGAGCTACATGACGCACCTAGGTCTTGAGAGTGAGATATGACACAGAAGGATGTCACAATAGATCTGTTATGGTCGCAGTGACACAAGGGATGTAAGGTCCCTTGACCTTTTAGGAAAAAAAAAAAAAAAAAAGTATCTTTAAAATATCTTTAAAAAATGTTTTAAAAGTGTAATTATGAACTCTGAATAAAATTTTAAGTTTTTTTTCACTGTACATTGATTAAAATATTTCAAATCAATACAAAGTATCTTTAAAATATCAGTTACACAATTCAATGTACAGAGGGCGAGTTTATCGCTAGAATGCGATTTTTCCCAACTATGTAACTCGAAATTTCATATAAATATATCTCAACTACAAAGATATGAACTCACCTGGAATCTTGACATCTCGCCTGTTCAGGTATCCAATGTCCAGTCGGATGTCTCCATGAGTTGACTTATCCTTGTGGACTCCGTAATCTTTGAACAGAGTGGCTTGAGCCACGCCCAGGAACAAGACCAAGAAGAGGAACTTCATGATGAGAAACTCTTTCTCCAACTGATGATTTCAATAGCAAAATCTACGCCTTTTATAGCGTCTCAACAATTTTCCATCCAATAATAATTTTCTAATCAAACAATAACAATTAATATTGATACATCGTATCACTTAGGATATGAAGACTCATTATAATAAAAATGATTTTCTCCAAAACAACATTCATAGTATCGACAAAAAAGTCTTTTAAATGACATTGTGCGTGCAAATAAAGAAAAACTAGTAATTATTAAAATCGTTCCGTGTGCCAACAATTTTTTTCCATTCTTACAATTTCACCCTAGGATTTTTTGTTTCCCAAACTTGACGTAAAATGACAACATACTTTTCTGACTAACAACTTCATCTTCTATAAGTACCTTTTCAAATCTTCCCTACGCGATAACGACAATCAATTTGTAATAGGGTTTCCTGTCTTATACTAAAGAAACATGGATCAGTTTTCCACTCTCTTGATTCCCATCAATTCTCAGATATTTTTTTATACTACACCTTCACGCCGTACCCCAAGCGGGGCAGGCAGAGAGGGCGGAACGTCACACAGCTCTATTCCTACATACATACTCGTTTCGCTTCTTTCATTTTTTCAGAGAGCAATTATTACAAGAAAAATAAAATAAACTTTTTCACTCTTTTCTGTTAGTTTTCAAGTGTCCTGTAAGAGACAAGTGTTCATACAAACATCATGTATAAAAAATTCAACATCTTCAGTTCAGCGATTAAGTATGCCACCCATACTGGATGTTTTAACTTCTATTGGCACAGATAGGACAACTTTTGTTTATTGCGTGCAGTTGGTCTGCTTGCTACCCTAATAGTTAGAAATACCGCCTTGTGTATGTATGTATGTATGCATAAAATTAATACTATGCTTTTACAATGGAGTTGTCAAATTTGTTTTTAGGAGAGATAAATAATTAAACTCCATTTACCAATTGTTCTTATATCTTCAGGTGAAAGGTGAGGCATTCTATTAAGATATGATTGGCTTATCCATCAAACTGTTTCTATGCTTTTATATATTCAATTTGATGAGCTAAAGAACATGTTGGACTCGTCAGTATTATATTGACCTTCTCAACGTTCAAAAAACAACTATATACCTATTATTATCACGCCACTTCCCTAGCGAGGTGGGCAGAAAAATTCGAGTGCTTCTTGCTTTAGCAAACACTTTTTGCTTTCATCATATGCATGCGATTGCTTATACTCAAACTAGACTGTTATTATTATTATTATTATTATTTGGATGATTTGTAAAGCGCCGTTTTGTGAAAAAAATCCACCTCAAGGGCGTTTTTTGCTAACTAAGGTTGTGCTTGAATTATTCCGTGAGATTTCTTGAATAGATAAGTTTTCAGTTGGTTCTTGAAACGAGATATGTCCTGCGTTTCTCTGATCGTTTGCGGAAGCCTGTTCCAGACTACAGGTGCAGATATTGCAAAAGCACGCTCCACGTACACTGGTTTCGATACAGTACTGGTCACCTCCAATTTAGTTGTTATATCTTGACAAGACCTAAGTGTTGTCTGTCTATGACTGTCTGTCTGTTGAACGTGGAAAACCCTGAAACAACTGAGATATGGTGTGAAGAATTGCCGTGAGAATAGAGAACGATGAGGCATCTTACAGGATGAATCCGGAGCATGTAACTGCGGTGCAGCGCAGACCGTGCCACATTTGTTGGAGTATCCGTTGTGCCTTGTCACATGAACTTTGGAGGATATTTTGGTCGCATCTCCAGAAACTGTGCGTTTCGCACAGTACTGGAGATCAGTTTGATTGGTTTTCTGAGTTTCGAGACGAAAAATAATAGTTTTATTCATTCTCAGATGGTGTACGTTCTTTAGGATTTGATTTACATAGTCTGATAATTTTTTCCTCGCACGGCCACGTCTATGAGTGTTAAAAACAGTCTTCACCAAGTAATAGGAAATACATTACATTTTTTATAAGCCACTATTAATAAGAATATTATTGTGTTCCTTATTGTTTTGTATCTAATTTGTGTGATTTTTTAATTATATTTATTTATCCCTTCTTTGCTCAGCATTGACTAGAAACACTTACATGGAGAAATACATTCAAATTAAATAGGTACATCAATATAATATAAAGGTCTAGTTTACATATCATAAAGGCGCGATCTCTTGCTACCAACCTAAAAGTTCAATCTCAAGAGATATATCACATTAGTAAAAGAACTCGCAGGAGAAAATTAATACGCGCATATATTATAAGTAAATGTCGCTTGTTCAATGCGTGCATCATCCCAATCCTTCTATATTGCTGTGAGTCTTGGCACTTAACCAAGGCTCAGGAGCGGAAGATACTAAGCTTTGAAAACAGGTGTCTTAGAAGGATTTTGGATGTCAGATGGTATGAACATGTTACAAATGATGCTGTGCGCCGGCGCACCCAGCAGAGACCTGTAACCTCCGTAATACAGGAGAGACGATGGTCCTGGCTGGGACATGTTTTGAGAATGCCCAATGATAGTTGGCCAAAAAGAGCAGTGTGTTTCCGTCCGCAGGGGTTCCGTCGGCCCGGGCGTCCCTCTTTCACAATACACCGTTCCTATAACAACGATATCAGAGCGCAAGGAATGTCGTGGAAAGAGGTGACGCAATTGGCACAGAGACGCTCTGAATGGAGGAGGCTGGTTTCTGCCTTGTGCTCCCGAGAGGAGCGTTGAGGGCGATGATGATGATATTTTAAGTGCTTATATTAAGGTTCATCTTTTACAGGGATACAGTCATGTCACAAATAGGTACTTAATGTTGACAAAATTATACAAATCCATAAGTGAACCAGCAAAGTCCGCTGTTATTACCAGTACGCTAATTACAACCATTTTCGATACACAACAGTGCCAAGCATTTGGAATTCACAACAATCAGGGTTAATACAAAAAATCATACATTAGTGTTACCAGTTAAATTAAATATCGAAATATCGGGGGCGGCACAAGTGATGAGTTTTAGGTTTCAGAGGCTGTGTTCAAGGAAATTTAACGTCTCGCTTGAAAGACGTGAGACTTGTAGTCATTCTGAGGTTTCAGTAATTTTTACATCCGAGGACTTGATTCTTTGACATAAATCAGATTTCATGTAGTCCCCGGCAATGAATTGGTCTCCCACTCTTTTTTGTATGTTTTCGAGTGTCCTTTAAAAAGCAGATAATCGAAAAATATGGTCATTTTACATCTTAAATTCCAAAGACAAGGTTTGCTACTCCCATCCTGACTATGTAAAAGTTTTTGGTACCATGTAGAGGACAGCTTGCGTGTTAATCAGATTTCTTCCAACTAACCCAATTTCATGAAACGTTCACAAAAAAATATTTAAGGAAGGAATAGGTAGGAAAAGCGACTAGGAAACAGATGTCAAATTTTGAGTGAGAAAATTATCCTTGACCGCTCGCTTGAAAGCATTAAGCAAGGAGCTACCTTATTCTTGAAGGCAGACTATTTGAACAACAAGCACCATGAACAGAAAATGAGTCCGCAAAAAAGTTGAGATATGATTTGGCACAGCTGATAGACGCTCACTATTGGATCGTATGGATAAGCCATGACTCGCCAGATACTCGAAAATTTCCTTGAGATAATATATTGAGGTCATAGAGTTAAAACATTTGTATACTAGTGATAAGACATGAATATGTATTTCATCGTACACGTTCATTTAGCAATGATCTGCAGTTTCCTCTAAGTTCGTAGTGCAATTTTTTTATAGCAATTCCAATGTTTTCAAATCTGGTTTTCATCTTTCTACCTTGTGACTTTGTGAGATTTTCTTTTCTTTCAAATTATCAGTTTCTAAGTTAAGAATATTTGCTTTTTGTTTAACTGTATTACAGGCTTGCTTCTATGATTTGAATAAATTTTTTTCGACTTTATATCGTGACATTGAGAATGAGGGGATTGTTATGTTTCTATGGTTAGCATTGAATGTTTCTCAAGTTGGTGGACCTACCTTATATCGTAACAGTGAGAATAGTAGAATTGGTGCACGTCATCTATGGACACCAAAATTGATAACTTAAGCCACCCTAGAACCGATTTGTAAGTGTTGATATGCCTTCTTCACTTCTTCCTGTTAAAAGCCACACAATATTATACTGTGTAAACTTTGTTCTTTTAATCATGATATCGAATAGGTTGTGACTGTTACTTGCTCTATATATTCAATGTGTCGGTGTTTAGGTGATAGAATTCCATTGCGAAATAGACCTCTCGAAATTGACAATGTCCTAATAAGACAAAAGACGTCTCTCTCGTCGAATAAATCAATGGTGGAATAAAACGCTTGTTTTATTTGTATATATTTCTTTTTTATTTTAACCAACAATAAACAAACAGTCATTTTATATGTATCTGTACCTTTTTATGTACCTAATAGAATCGACCAAATGACACTTTGATCACAAAAAATTCTGTTCTGACTTAATGCCTGACTAAAATTTTTACTTATTACTATTAAAAAAAACGGTATACCTACATATTAAATAGGTGCAGTATTCAAAAATTAACAAATGAATAAAGCTCAGACTAAAGTAGTAATAAAAAAAAAACATTCGTAAAAGTTCAATCAAATCAGTAATTTACCCACTACGTAGGTACAAAATAATGCATCATAAAGTTATTCAAGCTTTATCATTATTTGTTACAGGGTTACAATTGTTACAATCTGTTACAATTACAGAAAAATTATTCATATTTGCATTCCTTTACATAATATTGCAGATTATAAAAATTGTTAACAAACCTGCGATACTAGTTTTTTTCACAATCAAGTGCATTTTTTTGTATTTATTTATTCCAAAATAGTACATACAAACAAACGTGAAGAACAACATTATGAAAATATTGCCCCACTAGACTAAAATCTGTTCTGGGATGATACTATGAAAAAATATAAATACAATTTAAAAATATTACAAAACACTACAACTCTTTCATGTACACTTGAATACTATGAATCAAAACAATTAAAAATAATAAAAATAACACGTCATACAAAATATATGTGCCTACGTGAAGTTATTTAGTACGTGCGAGTTGCATTAACGTAAAAGTTAGTCAGTTATTGTACTATGTTCGTCAGATCTCTCTCAAACTCCCTTCTGCCCCTCTCCATGAGCCATTTCGTCACCAATTTGTTCAAGTTTTTTCCACTTGAGGTTTTTCCCACTTTTTTCCACAAGAAATATTTGGAATTATTCGGTTATACATTCTTAACACAAGAAAGGTGAGGTATCTCTGAGCAAAAGTCATATGTGTAATTTACAAGTCAATTTAATGTTCCGTGAAGCATCCGGCAAAGAATTGGTCTCCCACTCTTTTCCATAAGTTTTTGAATGTCGAGTAAAATGCAGGTGTAAGAAAAAATATGCATATTTTACATCTAAGCTTCATTGATGATATTTGCCTGAATGTCTTAATGTTTTGTTGGGATGAAGAGGACAGCTTGCATATTTACTATTTGCAGCTGGTCTGCTGACTACACCACTCGTAAAATTTGCCATAATAGTGAAGTAGTTGTAGTAGATAGTTAGTTTCTCAATATATAAATAAAAACTACAATCAATTTGTTCATAAGAATTAAAAAGAAATAGTATCAAGAGTAGCATTTTTGTTTACATTTTCATGGTATATGCAGGTAGATATAATAATACAAAAATGTTTTAGAGCTGAGAATTATTCCTTTATTCTTATAAATCGCACAAAAAGTCGTTACTTAACATATCCTTGCCGTATCTGCAGAGATCAGTTGGAATCTAGTATTCAGTAATGTTTGTTATAGATGTACTTGCCTTTCTTGTTCAGAAACTTGTTCTTGATATCATAATCGGTACATAACGTCTTTATCAGAGTATTCCTTTCCGTGCAACATCTTGTTCTTGGGCAGTTGTTTAACCAAGTACTCCTTTGAATTTTCAGTGTTGGAGTCTTCCAAGGAATAACCGGTTTTTACGATGTCTTCATCAGAATATACGTTTCTTCCCAAAACTTTATTCATGTGATTAACTTTGTTGCCATAGTAGTTATTCTTTCTGTAATAATAACTCTTGTTTAAGATATTTTCATTTGAATCAATATCCTTTCTGTAAGTGGATTCTTCGGAATCGTATTTGTTTCCATAAACGTTCTTATTCTTGTAGTAGGTATCCTTTTGTCCCCATTTTTCATCAGACTCGCTTGATTCACTCTCATGGATCTGGAAGTCCTTAACCTCGCCAGTATACTTGTCTACGATTCCTTCCTTGTGGTAGATGACAACATCCCTCAAGAAGAAGTTGTCGATGGACAAGAATTCCTTGATGTGAGTGATCTTACGGTCCAGTGGGTAGCGAAGAGGGGTGAATGGCTTGGTGCTGTATTTGGTGGTAGTGTCATAATCACTGACGTGCTTGACTGGAGTGACAGTGACGAAGAGTTGGAAAGTCATACCTCCGTTTTTACCCTTGGGGAGCAGAAGTCTGTCAGGAATGAGGACGGTGTGTTTCACGTCCTTTGTATAGCATTCCTCTACGCCTTTCAGGCAGTTCTCAACCTTATTGATGAGCTTCTTGGTTGTGTGCATATCATCAGTGACAAGGTTGAACTGGCGAGAGTTACGGGTGATTGTGTTCTGTCCATGCTTCAAGGTAGTGATGTGCTTGTCCAACAGTACGAAGTTCATTCTGCTCTTGTCACAGTTGATCTTGCGGTTCAGACTATCGTATTTTGGTCCCAAGAAGATCTTGACTTCGCAATCAGTTGTTACGTCTGATGTCACATCGACATCAACATTGAATGGAGCGTGGTTCAGTCTCACCTGACGGGTTTTGATGGTCATCTCATCCTTGTTTTCTGTAATCTCATGAACATCACGGTTTACAACATTGGTGATATCCACATCGTAGGTATCGAAATATGTAACAAGTTTATCTACTTTCACGTCATTTACTTTGACTCCCTTGAAGTTCAGTTCATCATAAGAATATGGACGGAGATGATTTTGGAACTTGTGTACGTTATAGATGACCACCTTCTTAAGGAATTGGTAGAAGACTGGATCACGGAGCATTGTGTCGAAACTTTCGAGGACTGATGGAGTCACGGCGGTGCTGAAAATTACAAAATATTTTTATTAGGAATGAAAATATTTTATGTTTATATTGTTTTCAGTAGAATTTATATTTTTTTCGATATAAGTTTTTGAATATATAAAGGAAACCTACTTATCGTCGGTACCGCGCTTGTTTCCTAACAACTTCAGGGCGACAAAGACACCTTGGTAGAAACGGTTGTTTACTGAGGTAGGATTGGTTTGGATCAAATTGCCCAGCTTGTCAATATCCTCGGGATTCCTCAATGTGACGATTTGTCCTTCTTCCTGTAATGTTAAATAAACACATCATGTGTAAATATTTGACAAACCATGTCCTCAATAGGAGTATTTTTACTTTGTGAAATCTGAATACTTACGGTCCAAATGTATCCACGATCAACAGCATCCCTGATACGCCTCTCATAATCCTTGATGGTCTTCAGATCATAAACATTATCTTCAGTATTGATGATGTAGTTCATTGGTCTGACGGAGTATTCCAATCCATTGTGGTGTCTGAGAGATGGATTGTATCCGGTCTTGATTGGCAAATTCCATTTGAACTTTGGAATTTCACCCAAACCGTTACTCAATCTCTCCAAATAGTAACGAGCCAAGAGGTTTTCGTGCATAGAGACGAGCAATTCACCACGACGATAGTCGTTGTGTCTGGTGGTGGGAATAGATTCATAATCGATCCAGAATGGAGTGGTGACGTGAGCCAAGTAGTAGTTGTTATTTAGTCCAATATCTTCAGTGAAATAAGAAATCTTACCCTCACCCTTATAATCAATGTTCACTCCGGTGTAATCGGTCTTGATGATATAAACGTTCTTGTCAACCTTCTCGACTCCGAGTGTTTTTGCGTATTTCTCATCGAGGATTCCTCCTTGCATTTTCAACTGCAATGCCTTTTGGATGACCTTGTTCTTGAAGAACTTCATTGGCTGAACTTCATACAATGGAGGCAACACCACTCCATAGCAGTCATCGCGGTTCTTTACAGCCACGGTCAGGGCGTATGTGAACACTCCACCGTTCACGTGGTTGCGGAGCCAGCAAGCTACTTTGAAGAATTCTACCAGATCCTTGGCACCGATCAACACCTTGGTGATGGTGATGACTTCGTGTCTGTGGATATCATCCAAAACATTGAACACCTTGTCGCGGTTCAGGAATCCTTCAACCTTGTAATGACGGATCAAGTCATAAATAACTTTCTTGTCCTGAAAAACATTGTATTTCTAAGTATTCTACTTTCAAATGTTTCAAAATATTATTTTAAATCTCCATTGATTTTTTCATTATACATATTAAACAAATAATATATTTTGATTTCTTACCACAAAACGGTCGATATGATCTTCCAAGGTGTATGTTTTGCTAATATCCAGAACAGTCTTGTCAGTGTTGAGGTGGTTGATGTTGTTCAGAAGCTTGACGATGCCCAGTTGAATCTTCACCAGGTCCTTGTCAACTAAAGATATAAAAAATAACACCATTAATCAATTGTCCTTTAAAACTAGAAATATGTCTGAAGTGCGAATAGTGATACTATGTATAGTCAAACATATTTTGAACTACTCCAGAATAATCATTCCAATTGATCACACTCATCCATAGTCAACTTATTTGAAAAGGTATTAACTAGGTAGGAATGTTGTATATGATACATATACATATGAGTTTCGAAACTCTGTGTTGTGCACTCCTGAAGTTCACATATGTATGTGTATCATATACAACATACCTACCTAGTTAATACCTATTCAAATAGGTTGACTATGGATGAGTGTGATCAATTGGAATGATTAATTTGGAGTAGTTCAAAACATGTTTGACATCTACACTTCTAGTAAGTAAAAATTCCAGTTCCCGACATCCAATTGTGTCAAAAAATTCATAACATAAATTAATACTATAGTGTTTATTTTTTTAAAAAGTCAATTAAAATAGAACGATAGTTTGATTAAAAGATATACATAAAAATAAGTTTATATTTGAATATATTAATCTGTGACATATTTCTAGCTTTTAATAAATATCAGTACTATTGAGATATGATCTCACCTTGAATCTTGACATCTCGCCTGTTCAGGTATCCAATGTCCACTCGGATGTCTCCATGAGTTGACTTATCCTTGTGGACTCCGTGATTCTTGAACAAAGTGGCTTGAGCCACGCCCAGGAACAAGACCAAGAAAAGGAACTTCATGATGAGAAACTCTTTTTCCAACTGATGCTTTCAATAGCAAAATTTTCGCCTTTTATATTATTCCCAAAATTACATATTTATCGTATCATTCTCTCAATATACTTATGTGACCTCTTTGTATTCAAAGTGTGCTTGTCCAAAAGTTATCTACCTGTATATGAAAAAATACTTATATTAACTCGAGTTTTTCAGCTATAATACTACTATACTATACCATACCCTCGCACTGTATGCCAAGTGGGGTAGGTAGAGAGAACGGAATGCCATATAGATCTATCCTTTTATACCTTTTTCGCTTCTTTTTTATTTATACAATTTTTCATACAGACCTCGATTTCTCTAATTCAATACGTGGTCATTCTAAAGAATTTGATTCACGTGGTTCTCGGACTCCTCCACTTTCTCACACCTCCTCTTTCAGATAATCATGTCCTCTTTGTCTCCTGTAGAGTACGTAATAGTAACATTCGAGAAGAGGATGGAATGAAATCTGGAGTAATAACAAGTGAATACGTTACGGTGGTTTGGGTACGTAGAAAGAATGAACGACGACAGAATGACCAAGAAAATACACATGGTTAGAGGAATGATTTTCGAGGACGTGGCCGCCCGAGGTTCAAATGGCTAGGTCACGTAAACCAAATCCTACAAAATGGACATGTGTTGAGCGTACCGAATAGGAGATCATGTATGAAAAATTGTATGACATTGACGAGATCGAAAAGTGTATGCAAGTATAGGAGTAAATTAATGACGTTCGATCATTTCCGCCTACCTCACAAGGGGAGAAAAATCGAGTTGCCTATTGTGGACCATTGCAGGAAAAATATGTTTTTTCTTCTTTGGACTTTGATAAAAATAATTTAATTTAATATGTGAATACTTATAAATAGGACATTGCATTTGCTACTCCTTGCCATTGTATAATATAAAATTGTGTTGGATATGTATATATCAGGGATGTTGCGAATATTCGCATCCGCATCCGCAAATGCGGAGCTTCCGCATGTATTTGGACATCTGCATCCGCATCCGCAATAATCGATGCGGATGTTCATGCGGATGCGGATGTAAGACAATTTGCGACAAGAAAGAAATGGGGCGGGGCCGGCGAATGGCGCTTGCCATTCGCACTTGACATTAACGAATGGGAACGAAAAAAATGGTGACAAGATCCGACGCGTTTTTATTTTTGCAAATTACAAAAAAGAAAAAAAAATGTTCCGCCAAAAAATCCATAATATTATTGTAGCAACAATTTCGTCACTTATTTGACAGTGGGGCCTACCAACTAAGATAGTTCCTACTTAGTTTTATAACATCTTAAACATCCGCATCCGCATTCGCATCCGCTTCCGCGGATGTGAGCCTTCAAAAATCCGCATCCGCATTCACATCCGCGGATGTGTAAAAATCGACATCCGCAACATCCCTGGTATGTATTATCTGTAGTGTACTGTTGATTGAATAAATAAACAAATTCTCCGTCGGTCCTACAGGTACGATTATAGTCAATAAGATAAATAATAAATAATTTGATGATTAATATTGGGAATAAAAAAATACTGAGGCGCATCAAAATAATATGCCTCGTCTCATGGAGTTGTCAATTTTCATTTAATGGAAGATGTGATCAATCAATTAATTAGCATTTTATCTATTATTAATTGTTGTCAAGTAAAGGTGAAGGTGTCTATTGAGTGATATGATTGGCTTATCCACCACACTGTCTGTTTTTATGCTTTAATCACAAACGCGTACAATGTACATACCAACAACTTACCTAGATTTATTGTCTTTATTTTGCAGTTTTTTTTTAACATGCTTGCACAATATATCGACTGTCCAGCAGGGTTACTCTCGACAAAACTAAACACGATCTTAATCTAGTCTTGATCTTGATCATACGACGCACGAAGGGACTATGGTCAAAAACATCGCGCTACCGCTAACGCGCGATCGGTTTGCGTGTATTTTTGGCCAATAGTCACTTCGTGCGTCGTATGATCAAGATCAAGACTAGATTAAGATCGTGTATAGTTTTGTCAAGAGTAGCCCTGCAGTTCCACAACTCAACAAGTCGAAAATTGGTAACAATATATCTACTCTATCAATTCCACAAATAAACATAGAACATATATATGCGATTTCCCAAATTCCTTTTATCCCCCATTCCCCCGTTTTAGAGCGCTAGGTATTATATTTTTTGTTTTTGCCAGTGGCCCACTGTTTGTTCGTGTTCTCTTTTTCTGTTTTAGAATGTTATGTAAAGTGAATATTATTAACTCATTTCGTGTTTTTTTTTTCTTTTTATGGATTCGTAAACATACTGATTTATTAATAATAACCGCGAACTTCACTGGTCAAACATTGATTTAATATATTAACTTGTTATATGTACCGAATGACTGTATATTTTGCTTGCTGCAAAAATTACAAAAATCGCGATTTGAATTGTGAATTATGAAACTGGACAATCGATATATTGACAATTCAAATTGACACAGATCGAGCTAGTCCCAAATAATGATATGAACCTTGTATTATGGGATCCAACACGATGATACACATATACAATGCACTAAACACATATATAATTATGCACATATGACGAAGAGTAGGTATTGAATCTATGAGTTTCTACATTTCCTAATGTGGGATTTTTTTATAATACATTTACGTTCCCGATGTTTATTTATTTATTTATTTATTCATTCTTTACTGTACATAGATCAGAATGCATACTGTTTTATAGATAAAATCATTCAAATAAATTAGATATATATGTAATCAATATGCAGAGGGTGTCTTCATTTCATCGAAGAGATAATATGTCACCCATTCTGAATGTCATTAATTTTACTGACACGGAGAAGACTGCTTGAATGATTGCTCTCTTGTGGCTCTCGGGTTCGCACCCTCTGAACACCAAATAACACGTTTCTGGAGACCTCACCTCGGCCTTCTGTTACTCACCAATTTGTATAAAATATTAACTTATTCGATATTATTTCTGTTTTATTACTTGTGTTATTCTTGTTCTGTTTTGTGTCTTATAACTAAATTATTGCTATTTTATATTTAATTAAATAAACAAGCTTTCAAAAGGAGTACTGAAGAGAGAGTGTTGTTTAAAAGGTTCCCACGATGGCGAATTTGGCTGGTTGGCTCTTCAGGCCTGCCTAATGGCCCAACTGTGAGGACAAATTTGGTTTGATTAATAGGAGTTCACAACTCCTGAGATATCCGGGTGGAGGTGGGTCTTTCTCCAATTCTTGAATGTTTATTACAAGCAGTTGATCCACTTGTTGTAGCAAGTGTGTACAAGCAGTTGATCCACACGTTGAATGTTTATTACAAGCAGTTGATCCACTTGTTGTAGCAAGTGTGTACAAGCAGTTGATCCACAATTGGAATAAATGCAGTAGAGATGCGATCGTTGAGAAGAATGGTTGGTAAAACGCTGCGTGATAGAGTGAAGAATGAGGACATTAGAAGAATGAGTGGATGCAAGAAGAGTGTTGTGGATAGAATGCGCGTAAATAAACTACGGTGGTTTGGGCATGTTGAACGAATGAACGAGGTAAGAATGACAAAGAGGATATACTTATCTGAATGAAAGGGTGTGAGGAAACACGGGCGTCCGAGAACCACGTGGCTTGATCACGTGGATCAAATCCTCAAGGACGGCCGCGTGTTGAGTAAGAGGAACCGACGTGCGTGTATGAGAAACTGTATGAACGTGGAGGAAGCGAAGGAAGTGTGTAAAGATAGATCTGTTTGGCGTTCCGTTCTCTCTGCCTACCCCACTTGGGACACGGCGTGAGGGTATAGTATAGTATAATAGTATAGTAGATCCACTTGCTACCCCATTTATGGAAGATGCCGTAATAGGATAGATGGATGTTTTATATTTGTGATGAAACTGCTGCGTATATTTCATCACATCATTCCAGAACTGTTTCATTGGAAACAATACGTTTATTTTAACACAATGTATTTATTGGATAATCAACTTTAACCTTCATAAAAATATATTTTTTTGTTTAATATTACGAATTATCTACAAAATTATATTGACGAAGTAATCAATAATTAATTATCACAAATAATAACTTAATAATTATTAATACCTAACCAAATTTATTTGAAATATATATGCAAAATAATATAAGTAATTCTTTTTTTTTTTTTTCCCTCTTCTAATAATCTGTATTTTTATATATATATTATAATATAACATATGTATTTGATATGGACTTGAGAGGTCTGCACATCCCACCTCCAAGTCTGGAATAAAGGCTTAAATAAAAAAAAAAAAATTAAAAAAATTCAAATTTTCTCAACCTTTCTTTAACATCACATCATCTCCCACAAATGGGATATCCAGAAGACTAATGCCACATTATAAACATGTAGGTTGTCCTGTCCGTGCCAATAAAAAAAATAATATGAGTGGCAATATATATACCTACTAGTTTACTGCCGAATCGAAAATGTTGAATTCATGATATTTATGTATGTATGTTGGAGGATTTATTCGGCGTCGTTTAATGGAGCATCCATCTCAAGGACATTTTGTTATGGTATTTTATGGATACCTTTCTTTTACAGGGGACGTATTCGAAAATCTACTGAAAAGTATGAAATATATATATATATATGAGGTGAAGGTTTTACTCCATTTCACTGCGTACAGTCGGGCAGAGACTTGGCTCTTGCCTTTGCATGTGGGACGAGACACGGCCCGTCACCGGAACATGCAGATTGGATTTGCAGAATAGGTGTTGTGTTTCTGCATTGTGTATACATGTGCTTCTTCAGGACCATCTCGCAGAATGGCCGACACAACATTAAATCCAGTATGCGGGGAGTATCGCATATTATGAATGACTGTGTGATCAAATTTTCATCGGAAATGCATGTGCAACATGCATTCCATTAATGAAAGATCACTTGATTTTACGCAGGAGATAGTATGAGGTGAAGGTTTTACTCCATTTCACTGCGTACAGTCGGGCAGAGACTTGGCTCTTGCCTTTGCAT